>VZSE01010148.1:214793-330938 GCA_013398275.1 Promerops cafer | reverse complement strand
TTTTTTTTTTTTTTTTTTTTTTTACTTTATTAATGTACACACCTCTGAAAGAAACAGGGGCAATCTGAAGAGGTTTTATGAAATGTGTCTCCAGTTCATTATTTCAAGTTAGGAATCAGCACTGGAATATTCTACCTGTGTTCTCCTGCTCTTTTTTCTCAAGGTAAGGTTTCTTCCTGCTGATTATTTTCCCAGTAATCCTCCTGATCTCGTTTTCAAAGCTCCAGCTCTAGGTTTCCCTCTGATGTAATTAATCTGCCCTTGCCCCACAGCTTTCCTGCAGATCTACTCCAGCACAGTGTGAGCATCACTGCTGTGTTCCCCTCCAAATCCCTCACCCAGCCTCATAGGGAAAGGGATTTTCCTGCCCAGGAATTTCAGGAAGGCTCTGCCAAGATTTCCTGCAGGACTTTTGGTGTGTGAGGAAGGGAAGGAGAGGCAAAGAGCAGCCCCATGCATGGATCTGGTTTCAGGATGGAGCCTTGGAAGCACTGGCACCACCTCTCCCTGTAATATATCATTCCCAAATGAATTCTCTGCCTTGTGCCTTGAACATATAGGAGGGGGTGAGGGAAGAATCAAAATCCATTAACTAAAAAATTTTTTGAGGTGAGTTTAAAACTCTGGACTTAGCCACAGTCTGCACCAAGGTTTGAGACAACCTGCAGTTATTATCCCTGTCCTCATGACGTTTTTGGGGTTGTTTTCCATAAAACAATATTTCAGTCTAAATTATAATCATGCGGAAGGAAAAAAAAAGCCCAGAAAACTTGTTAGAGAGGAGAAAACAGTCTGAGGTTGCAACACACTGCTAATATTTGTATGTACAGAGCAACCACAGGTTTGGGGTTCTTTAATACAAAACTTGGCTAAACTGCCTGGATCTTCAACATTTTCTAAGTTTCTTTCTGCTTGATAATCTCTCTCTTGAAATCTGTAAGAAGGGGTGTCTATAATGAAATGAAATCTCTAAGAATGCCCCCTGAGTCCCATGATCATCTGTATTCCAAACAATTAGGCTCTTTCAGTGGCTTGACTCTCCAGAAATTACTCTTCCTACTTCTTTCTTTTGGTTGAAATGTTAAAGGAAATCAATGCTGTTAAGAAAAAGACATCATAATTTGCAGGGGGAAGGGCAAGCCTGGTCATTTTTAGCCATCATGAAAAAAAAAATTGCTATCCCCAGCTTGAGTAATATTGTGATGAAGTTGTTTTTCCAATCAAAGCCCCATTTGTGCTGGACAGTTTACAAAGATCCTGGTTTGCCCGCAGGTAAGAGCTCATTGGCATTTTTACTAATGTGCCTGGAGGGGAAGCAGGACAGTATAATTCTGAAGAAAAATAGCTGAGAGTTTTGCCATTTATGTTGTTTTTGCTTTTCAGACGTTGTCCTGTTCATACAGCTCCAAGATCATCAGGTCCAGTCTGTGACCGATGCCCACCTTGTCACCTGCCCAGAGCACTGGGTGCCATGTCCAGGCATTCCTTGGGCACTTCCAGGGATGGGCACTCCAAAGCTCCCTGGCAGCCCCTGCCAAGGCCTGAGCACCCTTTCCATGAGGAAATTCCACAGCACAGAGTAGAGGAAAGAAGAAACTTGCCCATCTGAAATTGTGAAAAGCAGACTGGGGAGAAGATATTAAATTAGAGTCAAAATGGAAAATAATAGGAGTGACACCAAATTCCTCGGTGAGGAGGTAGAAGAGAATAAATGGACAACCCATGACAGAGAGTGAGTCTTGTGTTTAATATCAGGAATTTTCAGCCTGGATTGTAGATGCTGGGGCATCCACAGGCTTTCTCTGGGAGATCTGAGAAAGCCAACAGAGGAAAGTGAGCCAACTGCAAGGGCTTATTTTAGACTTCCATCTCCAGCAGGCAAAGCCTTAGGGGGCTTAAAATCCAAACAGGATGGAAATGAGTTTTTTTCCCCCAGCCAGGTCAGCCAGAGCCCACCAGCACCACAAGGTGGGGTTAGTCCAGCGTAGATCCGCCGCCGAAAGCGCCAGGTAGCGAATAAGAATTGCAGACCCACTTCCTGGGGCTCTTCCTCCACCGAGGTTTGTTATTGACCCAGCGCAGATTAGCTTGTGAGATGTGATGAAATCAGTGCCGCAAGGCTGATGGCAGTGGCTGCAGGCTATTAAAGCTCAGATGCCATCCTTAACTTGTGCTGGGGGCTCTTCTTTATTCATGACATGACAGCCAGAGGATGAGGTGTCAGGAGTAACACTAACATTTCTTGGCACCCACTGGTTTGAATCGCTCACAAAACTTTGCCTTATTTAGGAGCCGATTTGTGTATTTATAATTAATATGGATTAGCTGTTATTATCTATGCAATATGGCAGGCAGGCGGTGGAGAGAGGCTCACAGCTGTTCAGCCGTGCAAATGATGCCCACAGAAAGTACAGTTTAGTACTGGGATATTATTACCAGCACACAGAAAAAGTTCAGGACCAGAGGTGGGGAATATAAATAACCATGCCTTGGAAACTTTCCCAAGATTTCCCTGGACGTAGAGCTGAGGTGCAGGGCATAGACCCAAGCACTGGTTGCTCCTGTATTCTCCAGTGGTTCTCACTGTTTTCAGCAGTTATGAATGAATGGGGGGAAAAAAAATCACAGCTGGCCTCAAAACAACCATCTAAGCCTTCTGTGCTAGCTCCCAGCCAAAAAATTCCCAGTGTTTTGTTTGCACCTGGAGTTTTTGAGGAAAGGCATCAGATTTGACAAATGTTTAGTTGGGAAGGTTGATCTGTTCTAAAAATAATTCTCAGGGAAGGATCTGGCTGCATGGCCCATTCTCTAATATTCTTCTCAGTGGAAGAGCTGCTGCATCCCTGATGTATCTGGGGTCGGCCAGAAACCCCAATGTGCTCAGCAACCCCTCCCATGCAGTGCAGGTGAATGGGACCTGGACTGATGTGCTCATGTCTCTGCATGGGCTGTAAATCCGAGGCCCTGTGGACAGGCTGCACTCCTGTTCTGTGAACCTCACCCAGCACAGCACATATTTCCCTCTCAGAAATACTGGATGAAAATCCTGGCTCTGTTTTTCTCTCCAGTCACAGAGGCTTCTGCTTTTAGACACTGAGTTCTGCCAGCAAGATGCCCTAAGGAGAGGTTTCTCCCCAGATTTCAGGCTCAGCACTACCTTCAAAGCCATTGCTCCTATGTCATGCCTGGCTCAGAGACTCCTGGTCAGCAGCACTGTATTAAAAGTCCCAAAAACTCCAGCTGGAACTTATACCTTATTAGAAACCAAAGCCAGTCAGTGTCCGAGAAACCAGGACTCTTGTACCTTCAGGATTCCTTATCCCACAAACACCAGGATCCTGCTCAGGAGAAAGTGCCCCTTTTTGGCATGGGAGCATGGCCTGCTCTCCCAGCACCTCTCTGACTAGTACCTTTTCTGGGAAAGGACTGGGAGAAGATGATTTCCAGGCCTGCATCTGGGGAGTCTCAAGAGAAGTAAAAGTGAGGCAGAAAAGCACCGTGCTCCTCTGGGTGAGGAATGCAGTAGGGTTTGGCATCAGCACTCTCACAGCTCCTCTTGGGCTTGTTCAGCCTGCTTAACTATATCAGATACACAGACAGGAGTCCTGTTAATAGAGCAAATCCAACTCAACACCTCTGCCAATATCCCAGTAAAGAGGAAAGGAATGGGAGGGAAGTGGGACACCACAGAAAGGCTTTGATTTTGCATGGAAAGGGCTGTTGGGGGATATTGAGATGGGGTGAAAGGGAAGAGGGCTGTAGGAGATACAACAAAGTGGATAGCAGCTGAACCTGTCTTCAGGTCTAAATCTGCACAGGACACACATTTATCTTCATGAGTCAGAAGCTCAGCCTTTGCCTTCACTGAATCTTCACTGCAAGGTGCTTTACCTCAGCTGTGGTACCCAGTGACACCTCCTCGGGGTGCCAGACAAAATCCACTGGTCTCTTCTCCATCCCGACTTGCAATTCAGCCCGTCCTGACAACGTGCAGCACAGGCAAGAGCGTGGCCTTTGCCCAGTGCTGAAAATAAGGCTGTGCTTGCTGACAGCACAGACCAGACAGATACTGCAATGTTTGATCTGCTGGGTGGGCAATTTATTAAAACAGATATCTCGGGCTTTAATCACTCTGCCAGGCTGCCATCTGCTTCCCTCATGTTCCATCCTGGCTCAGGCCAGGTCTCCATGTAGGAGAGGAGAGCTCGTGAGAGCACTTTGGGGTCTGTGTCATAATTCACTGTGTGCACACACAGACTGTGCTGTGTGGGGCTACGGATCCTGCCACACACGAGCAACCCCTGTGATCCTCCCTGTGCAATTAGAGGGGGGCTGGAAGAGTACAGAGGGTCCCAAGGCTTGGTTTGGCCTCTGGGCTTAAGCTGGGAGCAGAAGTGATAGGGGGAACTGGATCCTCTAACCTCACTGCCATGTCAGCAGGGCTCGTGGAAAACATCTGGCAATATTTACACAGATGTTATTCACAGATATGAAGTCAATTCATCTCATCCACTTTCTTGCTGTGATTCTCAGTGGCAATAATGTTCTCCAAAACCTGAGTTCTCTCCATCCTGTGCACAACCTTAGAAACCACATTGCCATCCTCCAGGTGGCTTCTGCCAGCAGCTGAAAAACAGGACTTCAGAGTGCTCCTGAGAGGGCTCTGGACTCAGCTTGACCTTGTCTTCTTCACATTACCCATCTGGACCAGACTGGCAGGACCCACATGGGGTTTGGCTGTGAGGCCTCCTGTTAGTGCAAATTCTTTTCCTCCTCAGAGCATCCCCAACCAGCAAGTGAAGAAGGAAAGGTCCATCATGGGCTCTTGCTCACCTGGTGGAGAGCACTGTGCTACATGGAGGAGAAGGTCCCTTTGGCTCAGAAATCCTAAAGGTTACTAAGGTTTGAGAGCATTCCCCAAATGAATTATCTACACTACTGGCTGTGGACTGTGCAGTCTGGGAAGGAAAATTCTTTCTACCCCTGCGGATGGGGATTCACTGGAAAAGTTGTTTCAGAGCATTCTGCAGTCCTGAGTGGTTTGTGCCACTAAATGGTTCAGAATCCTCACTGCTGTCCCCTGAGGGATCTGTGGGTCCCCAAGAGGCAGCAGAGAGGTCCCAGAGCATGGACTACTTCCTGCAGCTCTTTCTTCCAGCCTCTGATGATGGAACCCAGACACAAACCAACAGTACAAGTGTTCAATAAATTCAGATTCCTCTCAAAAGACAGGAGAAGACTCTAAGAACCATATGCCAGAGGAATGGAAAATATAAATATCTCATAATGAGATAGGCACTGGAGTCTCAGGGAGATTAAGAGAGAAATGCAGGGAAAGGAACACAGTCTGCAGCAGCGCAGATGTGGATCAGGAAATATTTCTGCCACAAGGACTAAAGGATCCCATGGGTGACAAATTAAATGGGTTGCTATTCCCAGGCAGGATGTTTTTGTTCGTGAAGGCTCCCAATGTTCTACACACATTTTCCAATAGCTGCTCCACATGGGGAGCAGCTATGGCTGGGCTGAACCTCGGAAGGAAGGGATCCTCATGTGGCTTCGTGCCCACTGAGCAGGGGATTTGGGTAGACTTGACTGAAAACAGACAGATGGTCTTAGAGAGCTGAGAACAGGGATTAGTTAGAATCCCCTCCACTCCCCAAAGGTAAATCTGAGTTTATGGAGATGAACGTGAATCACAGGATGAGACATGGGGTACATCACTTAAAGCATCGCTGGATGGAGATCTGTTTTCATTGTGCAAAAGGCAGTGCAATGCTGGGTCGGGGCACAGGATTCTGCCTTTGCTTAAATAAAATGATTAATGCTCATTAAAAACAGCCATGGGGTTTTAGTTCCATGACAGCTGGTACCCACCCGGTGTCAGGGACCGGGGGCGCTTGGAAAGCTGCCACCTCCCTGCTCCCAGACCTCCTCCTGACAGCAAACTCATCCACCCAACCTCCCTGAGGAAACTCCACAGACACGAGGATTAAGGAAATATTTAGCCAGCCAGGCAGGAACACTGTCCCAGTGAGAAGTCCATCTTAACCAGTAGGGGTTCAAAACTAATTTGTCCATTTGATTTCCCAGAAGTTGATGCCTTCAGTGCAGTAAATGAGTCTCGTAAATGGAGGTCACAGCAGGGCCTGATGTTTGCTTTTGCTCCTGTCAGGAGCCAAGCAGAAGGGCTTTCACATGCCACTCTGCATTTCAAACCAGCAAGGGCAGCCTGGGAGCATTTAAGTGAGCCCTAATTAGCACTGATAGATTTCAGGGTGCTCTGAGCTGGCTGAGCAGCCTCTGCAGAGCTGGGAGCAGTCTCCTTCACTGCCTGAATGACAAACAGGTTCGCTGGGACTTGGGTTTGAAACAGCTCAATAAAAGCAGTTATGACATGGCCACAGGCCTTGAATTAACAGCTGATCCAACAAAGAAAAGAGGTGAAACAGCAAACAATTAATGATTTTGCTTGTGCCATTTCCTGAAGACAAACTCCCAGAGAGCTGCAGGTTTGGAGTTCAGCTGCTTGCCTGTGTTTTCTGCAGTCCTTTGGATCTGCAAAGCTGGGGATGGCTCATATTAAAAAAAAAAACATGCCAAGTCATAAATTTCTGGTACTTTTAAAACTCTATGTGCTTGTTTGATGCTTTATGAACTGTTGCAGAATTATTCTGATGAGGTTAAGTGTCTGCAGCTTGTTTTAAGCTTGGCATGTCTCCAGTTGTGCCAAGGACATGTGGGTCGAAAGGATGTGACCTGGATGTCTTCTACTCACAGGGCTGTAACTCTGCATGGGGTTTGTTGGGGGGGGTGGGCGATTAAGTAAGTAAAAAAAGGACAAATAATTCCATAAGAACTAATAAATCCATATATTTGTGTCACTGTTTCACCCCAAACATTTTCCCCTTAGAGACACCTTGCAATTTTTGGCCTTAATCACCCCCATTTCATAATTAGTTCTGACATTCCTCCACCCAGGAATGTGTCTCTTTCCTGTGAGCTGGATGCTTTCTGTGGAAGCTGGGGTGTTATTTTATTCCACCTGAACATGAGGAACAACTTTCCTGTGCAGTGATGGAGCACTGGAACAGGTTGCCCAGAGAGGGCGTGGAGTCTCCTGCACTGGAGATATCCCAGAAGTGTGTAGACACAACCCTGTGGCCTGGGATGGCCCTGCTGGAGCAGTGACTTTGGGCCAGATGGCCCTACCTGGTCCCTTCCAACCTGACCCATCCTGTGAGTCTGAGACATCTTTGCTGCCCTTTGCTCTTCACACACCCTCTGGATGCAGCCACTGGGAATATGTGAAAGACAGTCTGGAAATATTTGGGTAAACTCATGATTTACCATCCATCAGTCTGGCTTCAGAACTGCTCTAGCTCACTGGCCACGGTCACTTGAAGCCGTGGGGCCACTCACCTGCTGACTGCTGCTACAGCTGGCTCAGCAACAGCACATCCTCCATCCCCAGCTGGAGATCCCCTATGGCACAGGGCAGATATTCTGATGTCTGCACGAGTTCAAAGAGGGAACACTGCCTTTCCAATGTGGAATAACCTGGAATCCTGTTTGCTGTCTGCTCACTGCAGTGACATTAAACAACAACATAAAAAACAACAGTGAAAAAAATAAAAGATGTGTTGTGTGTGGAAAGTTAGAGTAGAAGGGCAAAGGGCTTTATCTACAAATGCAAGGTGTGCAGGAGGGAAAGAGAAGAGCTAAAACCTCAAACCCACACAGCTTAAGAGAGGAAAAAAAGGGCAGTTAAGAAGGGATTTAATTGATAATAGTTTAGATAATGTCAAGTGAAGTTTCTATTCTCAGTCCAAGTGCAGATGATGAGGCAAAAGGACTAAATGTAGAAAATAAACACCCATTCAAAGCTAAACTGAGAAACCTTTTGTCACATAGAGAATCATAAGTGTGTGAGAAGTCCCAGCAGGAGAGGTTCTCAAGGCAAAATAACACTGGGGGCATTCAGGAAATAATTAGCTGACTTCCTGGAGGGAGCAAGTGAGGGAAGCAGGAGAGTGAGAGGAGAGGGACGACTGGAAAGAGATACAATTCTAATAGAAAGAAGGAATGAGGAATGTGAGGCCTTTAACTCATTCCATGAAGAGGGAAAAAAGTAAGCAAGTAAGTAAAGGAAGCAGCAGGACTGTTGTGCTCGATTTAATGAGCTCCTCTGGAGTGGCAGCCTCCATCAGAGGTATGAAATGAGGCTCCTGCTCAGTCCGAGCTAAAACACCCCCAGCTCACAGCATCGCCTCTCCAGGTGGCCACTTAGCACAAACAAGTGACCCACAGGCTGCTCCTGGTCCCTGCAGCCAGAGCAAGAGTGTTTGTGGGGGTTTGGTCTTGTTTGAACCATCCCCAGCTGGAGCCCCAGCCCAAAGGGTTCCATGATTCCAGGACCTGCATTGCTTCTGCTTTGATCCCCATTTCAGTCATGGGAAGCTGCATTTGCCAACAATATTATTTCTGCCATTATTGATGCTGCTGAAAATCAAAGCTTTCCTGTAGGAGCTCCTTCCAGCCTCGTGGGAGGAACCATCCATCCCATCTGGCTCAGACACCAGGTGTTGATCCAGAGATGCCTTCTAAACACACCTGTCTCTCTCAGCTGCCTACAAATAAGCATCACACTACCAGGGCCTGACTTTTGGGTGGTCCAAACTGAGAGAGGCAAATATTTAACCTCAACCAAAGCTTCAGGGCCTTGGGTTTTTTTTGCCTGGAATTTCTTTTGAGTATTTTCATGTCATTACCCTTTTGCAAATAACTTTTGATTGTTCTTGCGCAGGAAATTTCTGCCACAATTGTTGTAATCTCGCTGGTTTCTCTTTTTTTTTCCTATAAAAATGATAAATGATGACGCTTTTAAAATTAATTTCCATTCTAGCAGCTCATGACAGCCCCTTTGTCTGTGTTACTTGGGACAAAGCAAAAACATTAAGAAAGGGATTTCATGAGTTTTATCCTCAGTGCTAACACACAAGGAAACCAAAAACAGAAAGGAAAAGCTAAGCACAGCCAAAAGGTGAAAGAACCACAAAAAGACTTTTTTCTGTATCAAATACACCGTTTGATTTTCTCCTTCACGACCATACCCAAAGCAAAGGATGTTTTTGTAAGGGAATATGTGGAAAGTTTCTGAGCTCTAGCCCTGAAGTTCCTACGTCTCCTCCAAGCAGGATGGCAAACATCTTACCCCGACTGCCTGTCAACCCTTAATTGGAACACTCACCTTTAAGGAAAAGCATTCCCTGGTTGGGGCTATTCCTCAAGTGACTTTTCAGCAGTAACCAGGACACCAGTCAGCACTAAATGTGCCTGTGGCTTTTGCCAGATAAGTAGAGGTCCACCAGGAACCAAAGGGATCCTGTCTCAGGATCTGACCTGAATGTTCAGCTCAGGCTGCTGGGAGGTGCCAGAGGCTCACCACTGTCACCTGAGCACTGTCACCTCTGACCATCTCTGCTGGATCTGAGCCAGTGGCTGGGAGAGCTGGGTGCGGTCATGTCCCCAGACCTTTTGAAAGACAGTCTGTGCCACTCTCAGCCCTTTCTTGTGTGCAGTGCTTGTTTCCATTCCTTCCTCTCACAGCCTGCCAGTGCACAGAGCAAAAACACAGCCTAGCACAAGTCCCAGTTGGGAAAAGGTCACGGAAGCCTAAATGACACTCTGGCCATCCCTAAGGGGGTGAAGGGGAATAGGGCACTGCTGCTGCAGGCTACAGATGAAATGGGACAGAATGACAGGAGAAAAGCCACAATCTTCCCCCAAGACACCTGACAGGGGGCAAATTAATGGGGAGATGCAGAGACTCGAGATTAACGTTTGGGCTTAGTGAAGGAGAGGAGATTGCAGGAGGTCTGGGAGGAGACAATAGAGTGCACAAACCCTTTAATCTGCCAGGAAGTGGCTGAAGGGGGAAGCATGTTCCAAACCTTCTGCATGACACTGTAGATCATGCTAGCCTTTGTGCTGGTTTAATTGGAGCTTTGCACTTGCCCTTGGTCACTGCTAATTGCCTTAATTGGGATGGCATAAGAGTGCACAAGTGGGAATATAAGTCTGTGTGGGTTTCAGAGGAAAATCCATCCTCAGCCTTCCCAGCCATTGTCCAATGACTTGGGCTGAATTATGTGATTGCATCAGCTGCCTGCTGTACTTTAGAAAAGCTGGGTGGATTTATCACAAGCTTATAAAGACCCAGCTTTAGCCTGCACTGGTGGCACTTGATTACTTAAGGGAAGGGGAGAATAGAAAGAGAATGAAGCAGTTGCTTGGTTTTGTCACATTCACCCTGCTGAGGTGGGATCTCCACCTGCAGCCCCTCTCCCTACACTCAGCCTGCCTTCTCCAGCTGGGAAGGTCTGTGTGTGCACCAAACTGGGTTAGACCAGGAGACCCCTTTTCATGTCTGCATTTTCTCCACGCTGAAAAAGATGAAATGGGGTAAAAGTCAAAGCATCATGGTATGTTTGAGGGCAGGACGAGACAGCAACTTATCTGTCCTCTCTCCCTCATGTGACCTCATCAAGAAATGGAACACACATCTCAGTGCACTTCTGTACCCAAACTAAGTGGGAAAAATGGTAACTGGCCTCAGCACAGTGGCAGGTGCCCTGACACGTGTCCCTTGCCACAGCTGTGCTGTAACCAACTCTCCATACTGGTGTCAATCCCACCAGAAAGCAGAATCCATCACTCCAGCACCTTGCTAAGGCTCTCATCTCTAAGCAGTCACATGAAAGCTGTTACCTGAGCCAAAGGAGTCCCAGACTTTGCAGTGCCAAGTCCAAGCAAAGGGCAGGACTTGAGAAACACCCCTGTACATGGCATTCCCATAGTGGCAGCTGATTGCTTGGGGTCATCCAGGGTCTTCTGTCATCCCTCATTCCACAGGGAGATGAGGTGCAGAGCTCAGGGCCCTGGTCTCAGCATGTGACAGTGATCCAGAGCTGGGCTGCTGTGACACCAGCACTACACCCTCCTGTGATAGCTGTGTCTAAGACTCTCCAGCACTGCGAGGGCCTGGGAGCTTGCACAGATTTTGGCAGAAGGAAGATTTGGCATCCCACAAAGATGCATCACTTTGAGTTAATTTATAAAAACTTGGACAGGGAGAGAGTTCATTTAATTTAAAGATGTAATTATCAGGTGTTGGAGGCAAAGGGGCTCATTAATTTCTGAGACATGCTGTTGACTGAGCTGTCCTCATTTTCATTTTTCACTCCATATCAAGGCTGAATCCATGTGCCAGAGAGGCCGGGAAACACCAGATCACTGTTATCTTCCACAAGGTAGGGGTTTCTCTTTCTCCCAGCAGGAACCCCAGGTGTGCAGGGCTGCCCTGCCCTGCCTGACACCAAGGGCTGCCATGGGGATGTTGGTGTTTGCTCACCATGGCCTGGACCCAAAGGACACACAAACTTCTGGTAGCAGCATAGCCTGGGCTCAGCTGGCAGTGAAGGATTACCCAGGCCACCTCCAGTGATGGGAAGGAATCAATGAACTCCCTTAACACATCTTCTTCCTCTGGCTTTAAGGCTCCAAACCCTGGGAGTGTCCAAGGCCAGGTTGGACAGGGCTTGGAGCAACCTGGTCTAGTGGAAGCTGTCCCTGCCCATGGTAGGGGGTTGGAGCAAGATGAGCTTTAAGGTCCCTTCCAACCCAAACCATTCTGTGATTCTGTGGTTCAGCCCTGAAATCAAGAGGTCCATAATGCTTGGAGGCTCCCACAGGAGGGAATCCCATTGGGGGCCAGTGAGAGGTGATGGCTTTAGGCTGGTTGTGTCCTTTGGTGAAAAAGTCCCAATCACAAACCTCTCCATCAGGATTCTTACAGCCATCCCATTATCACTCCCTCCTGACCCCTGTCCCTCACAGAAACCAAAACTACCCTGCTGCCACCCTCCTCACATTGGTATTCCCTCGAGCTTGCCAGTCTGCACTTAGATTTATGATTTATTTAGAATTGGATTACACCAAGGCTCAAGGCCAGCACTCCCTAATCCGTCACCGTCCCCGCCATGGTCAAACAGAAACATTTGTTTTAGCTGCGTCAGCATCCCTGGCTCTTGGAGGATGCATTGTTAATTGCTATAGCAACCACGGCTCAAGGTTTGGGCTCTTTTCCTATTTTTTTCATCCTCTTTCCCCTGCTGAAAAACACTGGCATTGTCAAGTAATAGGTATTTATAACTTCATATAACAGTGGCATGTCTAAGTTATGCTGTTGAAATGCATCGCAGCCAGAGTGGTTCTGTTTGTTTTTGTGCTGAGTAGCAGCAAGAGCTTTAAGTTATTGTCCTTGCACATCCATAAAAAGGGAGAAGAAGGGATGGATCACTGTTGCTCATATTTACAGCGATCGGATGCCGAGTGCCGGGGTGCAAGAAAGGCTGCTCCCAGCAGTGTCACCCAAGATGATCCTGAGGACCATGTTCCCTTCAAATATGCTGATGGTGGATGTCAATTTGAATTGAGAAATGAAGGTTTTGGGCTTGGATGAACGAACTGATAATGCCAGGGCTATTTTTGGCCCCAGCTGGGTAAAGTTTGATGAGCTAAGATACGAGCACGCTCGAAAATGTGGAACCAACACAAAAATAATGAGTAAGCCCTTTGAAATTACTGAGCAGAAGCACAAACCAGGAAACAATCTATCTTTATCTATCTTGCACCATGAGGCACATGCAAAGAGTTTGCACTCAGCCTTTCCTTACAGTTTTCTAGTCAAGGCCCTGTGGAGATTCATTCTTCACCAGGCTCAGTGCTGTGCCCACACACCCACAACCTGCTGGGACAGCCCAGAGAGTGCAGGACAGGAAACCAGCAGGCTGTGGTCTCTCCTCATGGATTCTGCAGCTTATGGTAGTCCACAAAAAATGTCATGTTGCAGAGACTGGAGGAAAGGCAGGAAAGCCAGAGTCAGATAAACAATCTGTGGTAAAACAAAGCTGAAGGCAACATGGATCAGGTGGTAGGAGAGGCTTAGAAGAGGAGCCTCCTAACAAGAAATACAACACCCTGTTTCACCCCTCTGTGTCCAGGGTCAGCTATTCATGCCTCATGTTCCCATGATCCCAAAGTCTGGATTCCATGGCAGTGTTAGTGCTTTGGTGAACCAGACTGGTGGGGCAGGGGAGTCCTGCCAGACCTTCTTTTGTCTGTAGGGAGGCAAGGAGAGTGAGGAGAGCTGGGATGCTGCACAGAGGCCATGGTGCGGTGGCACGGTGCGGACCTGCCTCAAAGGAAAGGAGAGACATTCCTCCCATTTTGGAATGAAACCCATTTGTTCCTCTCAACACTGCGCACTTTGGAGGAAACCTGAGGTAGACACGTTCATCTCCTCCAGACTGCATTTGCCCTTGTACTCACCGAGTATTTTATTGCTTAGCTTTATCCACTTGGTCTTCCCCCGGTTTGTTGTGGTTTTGGGTGGTTTGCGGTAATTTTGGGCAGACTGGGTCACCACCCTTATGCTGAAGGGGAAGCCTCCCCAGGTCACATGAGGCACCTGCTGCTATTTCCCTATAGCTGCGGGATGGACTGGGGACTGTACAAGAGAGGGCATATGGGTTTCGGATGAAACAAGGTAGGGTATTTTCTTAAACAGCTTTAAAACCCATCTGTGATTCGATTTGATTTGATTTGTTTCCTGAGAATGGTTTAGCTCAACAAACAATTGCAAGCTACACAGTGGCAAGGTAAAATGGAAAGCCCACGGGCATTAATTATATATATAGATATTAAAAAAGAAGCTACTGCTTAATTATTGTTTGCAAATCTCGGTATTTAAATTGACTTATTTGCAAATGTCTGTTTAGAAATTGACTTTGTAATTATAAAGTCAGTGCAGGCATATCACAGGCCCTGGAGGGGTCTCTAACGAGGAATGATAATGTACCAGGCAAAGTGAACTATCCTGAGCTGCATTTTAATAACCACGAGCTGCTTGGAAGGGGGAGCAGAGGGTCCACGAGAAATCCCAGTGCCAACAAAAGAAGAAGCAAGAGGCAGAGGAGAGAGAGCTGGCTCCACAGAGCAGAGGGCCAACGTGTTTGAGAAGGGGCTCAGGGAACCACAGCTCTTCCTGCAGCCCCTGCAAGAGGGTTGAGCTGGCAGCAGGCTCGGTTTCAGCTCTGGAATGGGAATGAGGCTGGCTGCTGGCAGGGAACAGCAGCTGCAGCAGCGCCCAGCTCCCTTCCCGAGGAAGAGACTCTGTCCAGCACAGACCCAGCCATCCCTCCTCCACCTGCACTCCCTGCAGCTGATGTGTGGACTCAGGGTGGTTATCCCTCAGCCCCCTGATGGGCACATTTGCAGGACTCACACTGCCCATTCATCAAGATATTCGTAATTAAGGCGATTCCCAAAACTTGCACAGCTTTTCTGGACTTGAGACCATGTTCACCAAACTCTGTGGCTGAGGGTTGGTTACATGAGGGTGTGGAGAGCATGCATGGCTGTGCTCTGTCATGTGAAGCAGGGGATCTCTAGCAAGACACAAGGTTTTTTGGGTCAAGAGTGGCATATTTTACTAGACCACAAATCCTTGTCCTTCCCAAAGAAATTACTCTTAAGATTTTTTCAGCACGTGTCCAGGAAGTGTAGTAACACCAAGGGTGATACAAGACTGTTCCACCTTCTTCTCTCCATCATCTTTGACAACAGCACTGCTGGGTCTCCAGATCCACTGGTCTGGGGCATTTCTGCTTCATGGACCATTCACTATTAACTTTAAACCCAGCCACTGGCCAGTGATTTCTTGCCATAGATCATTAACTAAGAGGGAACAAAACTTGGCTGCTAAGTGGCACATTAGCAAGATCAACAGCTGGCAGGGTGAAAAATAATAACAAAAAAAAATTATCATAGGCAAAAGCTCCAGGTTTCTGACTCATCTGCTATGCACAGTCATGTTATCCCTTATTCGTGAGCATTCAGATGGCGCCAGTATATTCATGAAAATGTGGCAGCTTAAGACAAGGTCTGAAAGTTAAATAGGATCCAGCATCCTACTGGAGCAGAATAATATTAGTCTTTTGAGTGAAATTATGAGTGAAAGTGTGGTCCTTGAGAAATCAAAGGCAAACACCCAGACACAATTTTTTTTTACAGCACTGTGAAGCCAAAGAAACTCTGAATTAAGCCAGACTGCTTCCCTGGCCAGCAGAGCTGTGGCAGTGTCAAAGCACGGCTCTGATAGACTCAACACCCTCCTGATGTGTCTCTCTAAATGCTGAAGAGCTGCTCAGTGTTTGCTGTCTGTTCCACTGTGCAGCTCGTGCCTGTTAAATACAGCACAAATTCTGCTTGGAACAGCAGTGTCTGCCTTGTTTGGGAGAGATAAGAAACCCCACCCATCAAAACCGGTGACATGGAAGATCCAAAGTCCATTAGGTCTGCTCGAGCTGGCCAGAAAGAAGATATCTCCCATCTGGGAGCCAGGTGGTCGCATTAGGACAGCTGTAAACACAAAATCTCCATGGAGGGATCTGTTCACAGGCACAAGGCCCTGCACAGTTGGATCAGCCTGCGTGGGGAAAGCAGCCTGGGCAATGGCACCATGATTTTCTGGTTGTCCTGCTCACTACTCCAATGCATTTGTAAGTAAGTCAGTGAGGAAGGAAAAGAGGAAGAAGGGAAGAGTGAAAAAAAGAAAGGGAGAGGAAATGGAGAGGGAGAGGACAGGATAGGAGGGGAGAAGCAGCTTGCATTGAATCAAAAAGAGAAAAGAACCCCTCCAGGCAGCTTGATTAGGTTTGAAATCGAAGCATAAGCTGTTTGTCTCATTAGTTTAAAAAAATGTGCATTACATCTCAGTATCAACTTGTCTGTTGTCCTCAGAAGATCTTTGTGCTGGGATGAGGTGTGTGCAGACACAGCAGCTTTTCCAGGCACAAGATCCAGGCTGTGGGATCAGGGCAGCACTGTGTGAGCCTACACAGACTCACATGTTCCTTCTCAGGCGGGTTCTGCTCACAGATCTGTAGCATCTCATTTACTTTTATTTTCCCCATAATCCTTTAATTCAAGGGTTGTGTTAGGACAATAATTGTTCAAACAAGAAGCATATTACATCTCATATTCCTGCATTAATTAAAACCGTCCAAAATCTCACAAAGTTTGTCACTGATTCAGAGCAAATGGGACCTGCAGATAATTAATGAGTCTCAATAACAGTTCTTAAAAAAAATTGGTTTCTGGCAGCAGTCAGCACATACTGGATAGGTTTCTATTTTATAAACCTGTTCAGTTCTTAAAGACACAAGAAATAGTGAAAGCATGCTGTTATTTTCAATATTAATGAGGCCATTATTTATTTGGACAAGAGGTTTTTTGTGTCAGTTTTTTTCATGTCAGCTGAGAATTCCATCCTTAAGTCACTTAATAGTTCATTAAGAGACATTTGTGATGGCTAATTATTTATTACAAATTCAGAATCTGTTTACTAGATAGCTTTAGTTCTGTTAATTAATCAGATTACATTTTAGATCCCAAACTCATGATGCCTGTGCTGACCCTGTCATGAAGCACAACACTTGTGAAACGTGGTGGGTGGTGCATTCTCCTTTTTGGGTGGTTTACGTCCTGCCGAAGGAAGGTGAGTGTTCTGTGCCTCACTGTGGACATATCACTAAGCACCATTACAGCTCCTAATAACAAACACCAATGAAGGGCTTGATTTTTACCTTGAGGAGCAATGGAGCTGCAGGCTCGCTCTGCCCTGGCACAGATTGGTACTGCCAGCCCAAATCAACGGTGACAAGTTGTGACACAGTGTGGCCACAGCCTGAGTCAGCCAGGTGGTGAGATAAGGCAGCCTATAGCTCAGCTCAGGCATCTCCTGGAGTTCAAGTCCACCTAACAGAGCTGAATGAAGGCTGAGCCAGGGGCCTGATGGCTCCCTTGGTCCCCTGATTAAAGGAAGAATATTTTTTTTCCACGGAATTTATTCACAAGTTCAAATCACAAGGGCCAGTGGAGGGGCAGGCACTGATCCCTACTCCCTGGCACAGGGACAGGGAAGGGCTGGAGGGCTGGGCTGGGCCAGGGCAGGCTCAGGCTGAGAGCAGGGAAAGGTTCTTCCCCCAGAGGGTGCTGGCACTGCCCAGGCTCCCCAGGGAATGGGCACGGCCCCGAGGCTGCCAGAGCTCCAGGAGCCTTTGGACAGCGCTGCCAGGGGTGCCCAGGGTGGGGTTGGTGGGGTGTCTGTGCAGGGCCAGGGGCTGGGCTCCATGATCCCTGTGCCTTCTAGATTCCATGAAATTTCAACCATTCTCCCTCCACACAGCCACTTCCCACACGCTTTTAGCCCATTTTAAACTTCTACGTCCAGGCTCAGTGCCTTGCCCTGGTGTCCCAGCTCCTCTGGAGCAGCTGCTCCTGCACAGGAACAGCCAAATCTGTGCCCCAGAACCCACAGACTTTCCAGCCTTCATCCCCTTCAGTGGCTGACCTTGAGGAGAGCACCTTGGACTCTGTGTGGAGACAGCACCACGTCTGATGAAAATCCATACTGAGAGGGTATGCAAAGATCAGACTTGATTAATTCTTTCCAGAGGTACCTTCACAATGTCAACATTGATCTGCTTCCTAGACGCACAGTTTTCTCTTGGCTGACAACCATATGCCAGTCAGAGCTCTGCTGTACTGTAAATTTAAACAGATATGGAGATGGGATCATTAAAATACCCTGAGAATACACAGAAAGTCATTGTTTTGCTGCTTGTGCTGAGAAAAATCTCACAGTAGACTGAAGAAATAAATACTCTGGGCCACTCTTATGGCAAGGAAGTTAATCCAACAATGAAATTGGATGAAATGCCTGAGGATAGGAACCAGGACATGGGTGTCTTGTGCTGTCTATGCTAAAAAGTTGCTGCTTTATAAAGGACAGATGCATTTAATTTCCAGCCAGAGCCAGCCTGGTCTCTACAAGTGGTCCCTCCCTCCCAGAGTGCCTGCGTTTCAGGCTGCCCTCGGATGTTTTTCCGTTAGAGATAGTTTAGGGATAAATCATTTCATCTTGCCAGAAGGCAGCAAGCTCCACCACCATCTGTCTTCCTACATATGCAACAGGACCTTTTGGATTCAGAGTGTATTTTCACAAGTCTGGAGTCCTGTAGGTACACAGGCTTTTGATTCATGCAACTGAGACATTCAGATTGACTTCTGATAGACTTCACCTACATCTGGGGAGGGGTTTAGCCCCAGAGCAAATCAGCTGTTAATTTTCTAATTGAATTCAGGTGCAACCAATCTTTGCTAATGGACAGGTTATCTTTCATTATGAATACAGAAGACTGAACTCTGAGGAGGTCCAGTTGGCATCTCCAAGTAATGATGAGCTGGTTTTTATTAATTCCATTAATTTATTTTATTACTAATATGTCTAGTATTATTGTCACTATTATTAATAGTAACTACTATTATTAATTAAATACACAAGTCAGAGCTAGGTCATTTTGATGTCCTTTTCAAGGCCAGCTTCACCATTACTTAGTTGTCTTCCTGTTTCTTTTTGTTCATCTTCTCTTCTGTTTGGTTTAAATTTAAGTCAAATTAAACTACAAAATGTAAAAAAAAAGTAAAAAAATAGAGACTTCCTAATTAAAAAAAAAAAAAAAAAAAGGCTTAGAGAACAAGAAATAGAAAATAAATACATAAAATCTTTCTTTCCTGGGGCCTAAACTTGGAAATCAAGGCTTGTAAATAATTACCACATGAGGAGGACAATACATGCACTGAAGATGTATCGATGGCTCTGCTATCCTAAAGGTCACAAGCACACATGAAAGATCTCCTTGCCAGGGTGAGGTGCCCAAGAAAAATATGTTGAGAATTACTCACCTTTCAAAGAAGTTGCAGACAAATGAGAACGGCCTTTCAAAGGGGCAGCACGATTGGAGCCAGATACCTTCCCTAAAACGCCTCTAAAAGGCAAATTAAACCAGCAGCTCAGCAGCATCTTTCCCACCCATCATGCTGGCATTTCTAGAGAGGGAGGCTGAAAACAATCCATAACGAGCTGTGTGTGCAGAACTCGGAGCCCTTCCCCAGTGCTAATCTATTCCATCCCCTCCTCGTGCCTCACCTGTGCCGTGCCTCCTGCATCTCCCAGCTAGCATTAACCTACACGTGCACGTCTCTGAGCCTTCTGCTCCAGCGTGCAAACTGCTCTGACTCCCACAAACACCCGGCCAAGAAGGCGTCACAAAAGTGCCTAACCTCATCTTGAGAGTAGGAGAGGAAGAGTTATGAGAACAAGTTTGAAGGAAAAGAAAAAGAGAGAGAGAGAGAGACAGAGATTTTATTGTTCAAGGGGGAAAAAAAGAGATTATAATTGAACTGCAGAAAATTCTCCACATCACGGGTAATGATGCCTGGGTTACCTCTCTTTATCTGTGCAATAGAGATTAGCAGACAGGGTCATAAAGGGAAATTAAAGTCAAATAAATTCTGGGCCAGCACTTGGTAAGTACTGATTTCCTACCATTTAGAAAAAGGAACATCAAATGAAGTGGCACAGCATAAGGCAGAGCCAGTGGAGAGAGCCACGCTGCCATAAACACCGAGCTGAGTGGGGCCAGCCCCTCCCCTGGCACAGGCTGCCCTGGGGGGGGCTGGGGGAGGCTCCCCCCAGCAGCAGGGATGCTCCGAGGGGATGCTGTCACACTCAAGCCCTGAACCCTTCAGAAACCGGGGTCCCAGGCAAGACACACATCAGGAGCAGCTCTGGCGATGTGAGGTATTATCTCCCCGCTGGTTTTTCTTGCCCCTGCCCTGCTGGTTCCCACTTTTCCCTGAAAGATGGAGGAATGTAAAGCATCCATGTGCTGTGACAACTTCCATGAGGGACTGGAGATTCACCGCAGTCCCTCTCCCTGGCCAGACCCCACACACCCACCCTTCCTCTGGCAGCCTGCACTGAGCCACTGCCCCCACTCAGGCACGGCTGTAGCTGCCAGGACAGAGTGAGGGGAGGGGGACACTCACCTGGAAGAGACTTCCAGTCTGTGTTTGACAGACCCTTTGGAACCACAAGTTCTGCTCCTGGCTCTGTGCTTCACCTTCGCAGTGGGGTGTGGTGGATGTCTGCAGCCAGCACTGGCAGAAAGGACAAGAGGTTTGGAGGACATTATCCTAAGATTTCCCAATGTGAGACCCCTTCAAGAGGCTAATTGTCTAAAATTGCTGGGGTAAAAAAAAAATCTCTGGGTATCAGGTTTTTGAAGGTATCTCAGAAACAGAGTACATAAAACACATGGGGGAAAAAACAATCAAGAAAAAAATCCAAAGCAGGCATTACTACAAATAACCTTGGATCTGTTGAAATCTCTTTCCTGCTCCTTTTAGGAGTGACTCTTGCTTGTTACAAATATTTTTTCTTCGGCTTTCTAACTAACATTTACTGACCTTCACAAAAATATTGCAGCACTGCTGGCCAGTAAAATATTCAGAGAACATTCTGGAAGAAAGGCGATGTCTGTATCGAGGTATCTTTATTCTTTTCTTGAAGTGTCAAATTAAATCAGCGTTCACCTTCCCCTCGCCAGGCTGGGCAGTACATGAAGAAGAGGAAGAGGGTTTGGCTGTCAGAAGCTGTCAGCTGGTGAGAGAGCTGGACAGCCCAGTCCAACCTGTCCAGTGCCTGTTACTTTGATGGTGAAGTGGACCTTACATCTCCCCAGCAGTGCTCAGGGCAGTTGAGCACGAAACTGGCTTGGCAGCCGACAGCAAAGGAAGATTTGCAGCCAGCAGCCTCATGCTTATTCCTCAGAGCTGGGGCAGCCCTGTTCCTTGGGGAGTTCACACTTTCTTTGTGGTGAAAAGAGCCTCGTTAGGTTCAAGTGGGGCAAGGAAATTGGTCTTGCAAGAGAGGACTGGGACAGCTGGAGGAAAAAAGCCGGGGGTGTGGGTAGCAAAGATGGACAGAGATCAGAGAGAGAAAGAAGAGCCTCTGCACTCATCACCACTCGCCCTTTCAAAAGAATGTGTTCCCAGCCATTCATCCCTTCGCTCCCTCCCTCTCCCCCTCTCCATATCCTCTCTTGCCTCACTCGATGCTGTTTGAAATCAAGCACTTGGTTTACCCTTCTCGAGTGGAGCTGATCTCTCCCAGCATGACTCTGACTGCAGTGGGAGGCACAGCGGGAGCTGGATATGGAAACCTGGCATTAGTATCACTTTCAGATGACAGCAGATCAGAGAGCTGGACCTAGGAGCGAAATAATACAGGGCTAGGATTCACTTGGAGGGTTCGCTGCTGTCATACTCCTCTCGAGATGTGAGAGAGAATTAATGTGAGGGGCTGGGATCCTGTCTGTGTGCTGCAGCAGCTGCCTGACATCCCCAGGGAGCTGTGGGACCTGGGCTGCGAGTGAACACGGCGGGTGGCTTTGCCCCAGAGCCAGCAGGTAACCCACAGAGCAGGAGGGAGGGTCACTAAGCAAGGGCACAGGTCACTGATGACCCCTCTGGTCCCAAATCCACCAGTGCAGGTGACTGAGGGGTGGTTTAACCTCAAGTAAGCAAGCAGTGGGCAGGGGTCATCTTGCTCTGGAATTTTCCTGAGGGGTTCGTGCTCTTCACTGGGGGCTGATGCAAAAGGGGGTCTGGGGGAAAACCATAGCAATGCCCCAGATCTACAATTTACCAGTCAGCCACGGAACAAGGCCCCCTCAGATCCACTGGGACCATCTTTAAATGTCTTTGGATAGAGGGAGTAGCTGAACACAATGGGCCCCTAATCCCTGACCCTCTGTACAGGCAGGGACAGAGCAGGTTTCTCCAAGGAGGCAGAATTGCAACTAAACTTCCCAGCTCTGGGTACCAGAAATTGGCTTCATGTGCAGGAGTTGCTGATTATCTAACAGCAGAGCTTTATCCATAGACCCTCATCCCTGAAAGAAAACCTGGTGCCCTTAAACAATTTCTCTCACCCTTGGGATCACAGCGGAATCACACCTGGAGATTTCCTGGTTTTGTTTTCTATGGCCCACAAAGCACCTCCTCTCTCTGGGGAACTTTTTTGCCCAACAGCAAGTTGGGTGCATTCTCAAGGACTTGTGCATTGGTGTCTTTGTAGCCTGTAGAAAAGGGTGCAGAAAAGATGGAGAGAAAGATCTGTCATTGCAATAGAAAGTGACCCACATTTTGGGGAGGTTAATGGTTATTTTGAACAATACATCCCTGAGCAAGTGGCTCTGCAGAGCAAGAGGCAAAGGGAGGATTTGCTCCCTCTTTTCAGTGGGAGAAAGAGGTTTGGAGCCTGGAGCATAAACACAGCTGAGAATTCTGAAAATAGACAATATCCTTCAAATGCAGCCTAGGGACGGGATCAAATCACTGCGTACACCAACTTCCCTGGACGAGAAAACAACCCAGACCAAAAGAGAGAGGAAGTAGGGCCTTGGAAGCCAAACAAACAGAACAATGGGAAAGTGAGCACCGGAGGAAACAGCTCCAGATAATTACATTGTGCAAGCACCACGCTGAGGAGCAGCATATGCTGGAGGAGCCCTCGCTGGGGACACAGGATGAGCAGGCAGGAGGGTGGCCAGGCAAAAACCACCCCCTTCAAAGCAGCATGTGCCAGGCCAAGCTCAGAGCAGCTCCAGCTCTGGTGAGCTCAGCACAACCATGCCAGGGATGAAAATATCCCTGTGGTTGAAACAAAATCCCTTCCTTCCACTTCCAACAGCACCTGGCAATAAGCAGCAGGAGAGGGGCTAATATTATAACAGATATTTGGGTCACAAGGATGGTGTGGCAAAGGTGGGTGTGCATCACTTGGTGCCCCTGCGAGGAGCAGGGAGGGGGCTCAGCTCTGCACAGGTACCCGGGGAGCTGGGAAATGGCACTGAAAGGTTGAGCTGGGATCAGATGTCTGGGCTCAGCTCAGCCAGCACTGAGCACAGGGGCTCTGCCGCTCGGTTTCAAGGTGTTTAAGCTGTGACTGCCCAAGGATACAAGTGGAAAATTAGGGGTCAGTCCTTTGTGGGAGAGTTGGAAACAGTTTGTGTAGTCAGAAACTGCCTTGCTGAGGCTGTGGGCTTGGTTTGGGGAGCAGGGCTGGGTCAGGCCAGTGCTCTGGGGGTGGCCAGTGTTGTGTTGCTGTCTGGAACAGCCTGAAAAATGCTTCTGTGCCTTTTTGTCTGACAACTCTGTACATTTTATATTTAAGTTTTTAATTTAAACAAGATTTTAAACTATTTTGGTTTTTTAATGGAAACATCTTGACCTTGTTCTCTAAAGATAACTAAGCATGTTTTTTGGAGAAAGAGAAATTCCATCTTCTGTCCTGAAACATTCCACTTACATTTCAGTTTCCTCTGTGGAAGGAGTTATATACAGGCATCAACTATAGATTTGTAGCTTTAGGGTCCAAGTTCTGCTAAGCTATGGGAACAGCACTGTAAAGCCACCCTGGATGTGCCCATGAGAAGCAGGACTTTGCTGAATAGGAGCTGCCCTCATCCCAAGAAATTCCTCCTCTCCCCTCCCTGTGAAGAGACTGGCACAGGAAAGGGATGTGCCTATAAATCTGTCACCCCGTGGTTTTCCACCTGGAGCCTGCGAATCCTTGGAGGCCCTGCATTATTTTGCTGATGGATCCATGAGTGGTAACTACAGAGATCAAGTCTGCTGTGCCAGAGCTCACATCTGCCACGCAGGGTCTACGCCTCCCTTGGGGGGAAAATTAGGGAGCCAATCAACGGCAGGGTGTGCAAACCATGGCTGCAGGCAGGCTTCACCTTTTGTGCAACATAAATGTAAGGAACCTAAATGGGCACAGATGCACCTTAAACACCTGTGTTTACTAACTCAGCTCAAAACACCCAGCTTATCTACATAGATTTACCTGCTCTGCCTGCCTGTGACAGCTTTCAAGAAGCACAGAAAGCAGCAAGTCCCACTAGAGGGCTTGAAAAGTGCTCTGAGAAATACTCCATTAGCAGCAAAAGCTGTCCCCAGAAATACATTATTGATCCACGGGGCAGAGAATTAATTTTGGACATTTTGTCAGGTTTTCTGAGAAGGCAAATGCTTTACCATGTGTGTCTTCCCACCCTCCCCCCACCCTGGCTCATCCTCCCTGGCCCCAAAATGAGGAAAATGTCATTTGTACAGGACACTTCAGTGACTCTGCTATCAGTCCCTGGCACTTTTCATTTCAATATCGACCAGCTCTGTGATGGTAATTGATGAGAGATGCAAGCGATGGAAGAATGAAGAGAGCAGTGCTGAGCAGATCTTCCAGCACAGATGGAAGGAAGCCCCTTGCTGTGTCTCATCCCCATCCCATTTGCTGTTTCAGAAGGGAAAAAAAAAATAAAAAACCTTTTATTTCCCTTGGGGTTTTTGGGTTTTTTTTTGGTTTTTTTTGTTTCTTTTTTTTTGTTTTCGTTTTATTTTTTAATTTTGTTTTGTTTTTTTGGGTTTTTTTGTTTGTTATTGTTGTGGTTTTTGTTGTTTGTTTGGTTTTTTGCTTGTTGCTTTTTTTTTTTTCCCCTAGGAAAAGGCCACTGCAATTTTCCAGGTTCCAGCTTACAATCAGCATGTTCTGAGTGTTTGAGTTGAAAAACCTTTCCCTGAGAGGGAATAAAGCAAAACGAGGAAGGGCAGAGGGAACAAGGTGGGATGAACTCGCCATTGACAATACAAAACCAGAACAGCTGAGCTAAAAGCTTGGAGGGATTTTGTCCATTTTCTAAATACAAATCTCTCCCTGAGACACCCTGATGGTGAGGGCAATCTGGAAAGCACAAAGAGACAACAGGTCAAGAGTTAAACTCCCCAGCTCAAAAAGCAACAGCGTCCATGATCCAAAGGTTGCACTGAGACATCCAGGAGGAATAAACTTCCCTGAAGAGCCACCTTGGATAAGAGAAATAAAACACAGACTGCAGCAACACAGCCACAGCTTCCAGCACTGACTCTCCTCACTCCCTTTTAATACCCCAGCCAGCATGGACATGTTGGTTTACATTCCTAATGGTGCTCCTCTCCAGCTGCTCAGCATGGAATTTTAATACCCCCATCCCAAGAAACACTGCACCCAACTTCTTTTTTGTGGTGTCATCCACACTGAGGGAAAAAACCTGGGAGCACTTGGTAGCATTTCCCCCTTGGCTGGGGGAAGCAAGGATGGCATTTGGAGAAGTGGCCAGGCCATGCTGTTGCAGGCAGTGTCAGCAGCTCCTCTCCTCAGCCCTCGTGCAGGTCCTGGAGGGTGCTGCTCTCCTGCTCTGGGCTGGTGAGGCCACTGTGAGGTGAACCTTAGCCACGAGGGATCTTAGAACCCAAACTCCAACCTGAGCTCCTCTTGATGCCTTTCTTGGGGCTACCTAAAAACAGAGACCAGACAAAATTAAGAGAATAAAAAGCAGTTTATTTATTGAAGGGCCTTCAGGTACATTTCAGGGACTACACCCAGAATGGATGATGAGTCACGGGTTTGCACATTTATAAGTTTGGTACATCTGCATATTGGGGGTTAATTAATTACAGCTTCAGGTAATGAAGTCATTTACCCCAAGTTTGCTCCCCCCAACTCACTTTTGTTTCCATCTCTGGGGCCTGAGGCAGTGAGGGGTCCTTGACTGCCAGGCCTGGAGAGGAATTGTTGGGTCTGCCCAAAATGGGACAGCAGCAGCTCACACTGAATGTGGAGTTTGGAGTTCTGCACTAAAGAACTGCAGGATTGCAAATATATGGAATATATAAAAGCTAAAATCCTAAAGGATCACCCTCAGAGCTAAAAGTCATTCTGGGAGTGGGTGAACAAGCAAATGGTGGGGTTTACACACATGTACACCTTGAGCTCCTTGAGGCTGCTCTCAGAAATGGCTCTGAAATGTCTCATAAATAGGAGCAGAGTAATTGCAAGGTATATTCTAATAACCACAGCTATAATAACACCCCCTCCTCCCCACTTTCCTCTTTAGGGGTGATCTGCCAAAATGAGAAACAAAATTACTGTGTCTGTTCAGCAAATTCTTACTGACAAAATCTCTAAGAGTTGACAAGAGTAATACACTGAAAATTAGTTTACAAGTGTTTCAAGTTTCAAAAAATCAGCCAAAATCAGATTAAGTTCTGAAGACTCTGTCTGTAGAGTTTAAGGAAAATAGAGATCAAGTGCAGCAATGTGAGATGAGGGGCCCAAATGAGCAGGAGACTTGGATCTGCTCTGTCCCCTCTTCTGGCTTAGGGTAGAGAGCCACAACATTCACGAGGATTTGCTGATGCTCTGGATAATCTGATAAACAAGAAGAACCCCAGCCTAAGTAATCCACAACAGAGCCCTCAGTGTGGCACTTCCCCATCCTAAATCTGTGTCTTAACCAGTGAGCCATAAATTGGGGGTTAAAGATACAGAGATGCTGTTCTCTCCTGCTTCCTGATAGTTTCTTACATTCTTGAATTTCTTACATACATTCCCAATGACAGATAGAGGAAAAAAATAAAGCTCAAAAAAATTGTCATCAAGGAGGAAAATCAGTTTAGAAAAGAGATCTGTTGCAGAAGCTGGCAGAACCAAGCCTGGGCTAACCTAAATCAGGGGTAAAGGCAGAGTTCAAGTCCATTTAGCATTGAAACCTCTTCATGTTTCCTTCTTGGCTGTGTAATCTCAAATAATTGAAGCCTGTGCTGGCCCTGGTGTCAGTGAAGAAGCCTGGGACTCAATGTCTTCTTGAGAATATGTGAAAAAAAAAATGGTGTGAGAGTTTGTGGTGTTCCTGAGCGAGCAGAGCCTTTCTGGGGAAGCAGGAGCGGGGCTTGCTCGGATGTGTTGTCTTTTTTGCCCTTCATCCATATGGTACCCTGACCCCATCCTGGCCCAGCAGATCCAAGAGCTGGTGACCTACAAATCCTCAGCCATCTGCTTTGCAAATTCAGCCTCCACCCAGCTTTCCTGCCTTGCTGTTTCAGCACTCACTCAGAGTGAATGGGCTTGCTTTAGGTTTCCAATTATGTCTTACTTAATTATATTCCTCCTTGGGGTCCTAGAGGCCCTGGAAATTTTCCCCCACTCTGTCTTTTCCCATAACTGTGAGTCAACAGTTCAATTATAGTCTCTTTATACAGGCATGAGAATTTGTTTCTTGGGCAAAGTTCCTTGATAAGATGATATGCTACATAAATGTCTCTAGCAAAACACATTTCACAGTGAATTTATCTCTGCACAACTTCCCCGCCTTATAGCACCTTATCATTCCAAGACGTCTCAAGGCACTTTCCAAAAGGTGTGCAATAATAATACTTCACAGTTAGACACAGCCTTTCATAGGAATATCTCAGGGCTGTGTGCAGGGAAGCACTCAGCTCCAGCAGACAGCTGGGAGCACCGAGGCCAGGGACGTGGGAGAGAACTGCCCAAAGGAATAAGGGATAAGTAGAGTTTGTGTGGAGTCCAGGACACCAGGAAGCCTCTCCTTTGCCCCTGAAGTTCTCACCGGTTCCACCAGTGTTGGGAACCAGCCATGCTGTGGAGAGGAAATTCATCTTTGTCCTGTGGCCGTGGGATGGGGCCTCAGCTCCCTGTCTCCTTCATTTATGCTACGCCCAACACCCGTGTGTTATGCAAGGAATAAAAACTTCCAAAGCTGCAAGTGGCAGAAGGGTTGTGGTATGCTTTGTGTCTGTTCCTGAAATGAAGCTAGTTGTGCTCTGCCAAGGATCCTGGCCTGGAGCAGAGGTGAATAAAGACCCTGTTTTCTCTGGGGGACAGAGCTCGGAGCACTGCTGGGATATCCCAAGAGAGGAATCCAGATCTAGTTCCTGGCACTGGGCATTCCCTTCCCTGCCACACATCCCCTCGCCTTGTGTTGAGCTGTCTCCCATCATCCCAGTGTCCTTGGCTCCAGCCCTGCCTCTCACCTTCCTCCTTATTCCATCATGTTCAGCAACCTCTCCTGTCCCTCCTCCCTCCCAGCCCAGCTTATATCATCAAAAAATCACTTTGGCACCTTCACTGTCAGCAAGCGGCTGTTTATCTGCTATATCATTGAAAAGATCTCCAAAGCCAGGCTTGGAAAACAGCCCTTTTTTTATTTGATGCGGGATCATCTGAAAGGAGGATGAGAAGCAGTGAGAATGTTTTCCTTGTACAGATCAATATGAGTTTAACCTTCCCCCACAGCAGGGCCTGCCTGCCCACCTCCTTAGCTCACGTATTTCTCCCTCCTTCCCTCTTTGCTCCCCCTTCCTGCATCCCAGCGTTTCCAGCACTCCTGGCACATGGACATCTTGGTCTTGTGTGCCTCAGGGCAGCATTTCTGCCTTGCCAGAGCAGGTCCTTTTGGTCCAGGGAAGGGTTTCCTTGTCAGCTGACTCACAGACTCAGTCATCCCAACGATTTCAGATCCTTTGGTCTCCTCCTTGCTCCACTTCCTTACAGCTCCTGTGCTGAACCCTACGAAGAACTCCTCTTCCAGCTGTTGGAAGTCACTAAATTAATTTTCCATCTCTTCCCTTTCTTCTCCCCCTCTGGGGAAGAAACAATCGTGTCCTTCTCTCATGCCCCCTTCACCTCTGCCAGTGGCAGATTTACTCCTGCTTGGCTTCCCGGCAGCTGCTGCAGCTGCAGCTGCAGTCCTGAGCAGGGGATCCGGCACCTCCCTGTCCAATTCTCACTGTGTTGCATTCCCAGGGGGATCAGAAATAGGGAGGGGAGTGGTTTGGGTCCTGTGCTGCAGCTCTGAAGGCCCAGGGGCAATTTAAGAGCCACCTTGATGACAGATCAATATTATCATTTTATACACAGGGAAACTGAGGAACATTTTGGTGGGAGGACACAGCCATGGTGGCACCAGCAGGAGGTCACTTCCTCCTGGCTCACATGTCACAGGTGTCTTTGCTAACAAGGGAGGAAGTCTGAGACAGGGTGAACACAAGGATGGTCCATGCTGCTCTCAGGTACAGACCAACCACCACTCACCAGGCTTAGCCAGCCACAGCAACCAGTGCCAAATTCATTTTTAAAGGGAAAAGGAAAAGCTTGAGTCCTTTCTCAGCTCAAAATCCAGCAGCAAACCCCATCCTGCTATTCATACCCAGAGACAGAGAAGCACTTCTCTCTTCTCAGGAGATGGGAGGGAAGCAGACAGGTCATTACTATAATAGCAGGAAAGACACCCACCACTGTGCTAAATGATATATTTATATGTACCACCTAACGAGAGGCTGTTCCTGTTCTCAAAGCACTGACAGCCTGAGGGAGAAATGCCAGTGCCTTCTCCAAGGTCACAGGGATGGCATCCTGGTTTCAGACAGCACAGGGAAAGATTCACTCCCTGTTCCTCTCCACCTCCTTCCTCACAAGGAATGTGCTATCCAGGCTCTGAGCCCATTGGTTACCTTGTCCAGACTCAGGAGATGACATTTGTTCAGACAGAGACAGGGAGAGTGACCAATCCATAATCCTGGTCCTTCATCCCCCACCCAGGGCCCTCTTTCTGCAAGAAAGGAGCTGAGAAAGCATCCCTGCAAAGTTAACAAAGGAGCAAGACGGATCCCAAGAGCCAACAGGCAGTTTAAAGTCTCACACACACAAAAAAGAAATTAAAAATACAAAAACTAGAGCTGATGTGTTCTGCCCACATCCAGCCAAACCCAGGTCTGTCAGAGAGGAGATGCTTTTGCAGATGAAGGCAGGTAATAGGGCGTGACTGGTTAAGGACAGTAAGAGGAGAATAAAGGGAGTGGGGAAAAAGGCAGAGATGAAAGGCCAGAGAGCAGAAGGGACAGCAGCAGATCAGCCTGACAGATCCATGGCTGGGGCTGTGCAGAACCAGGGCTTGGGAGCCAGGAGCTGAGTGGAGGCACCTGGGACATGTCCTGGTCCCCACAGCACTGGGGCCTCCTGTGCCTCCCACCTGTGCTGCTCCAGTGTGGGACACACATGGCACTCCCAGCAAAGTCAGGAGTGCTGCTGTCCTGATCAGGAATGTGAACAAAAATCACTGGTTCTGGTCACCCTTCCCAGCTGGCCCAGCACAAGGCCACACTGGAACTGCTGTAAACAAATGACAAAAGCATCCAGGGAGGCCTGGCCTGGGGATATTTCTGTCCTGACCACAGAGAACCAGCCATCAGTCAGTGTTCTTGAGCACGGACTGCAGCAGTTCCATCAAGGATGACTCTGGCTTTGCAAGTCAAGCATGATCTAAGGAGTGTCCTGCTCTCCTCCATCCCCTGCCTGCTCTTCCCTCGCTCTTCAGCCCCGGCTCGTTCTGCACAGTGCAGCTGCAGCTCCTCTACCCTGTGAAACACCCCCAGCCTCAGCAGCTGCCATCAGTGCCCGAGGGCAGCTGCAGTGCCTCAGGAACTCCCTGTACAGCAGGAACACTGGCACTGGTAAAGCTGCAGGGTCACTGTCCCTCAGAGGGACCCCATCCCTTCCTGTGGGATTGTCTATGGGAAGCCATAATGGAATATTTGGTATATCATCCCTGTTCCCTGGGCTCTCTGTGGTGTTGTATGCCCCCTCCATCCCATCCTGCACCAAGGGGGGCTCTGCAGGAATGGGCTGAACTTTGCTTTCCTCTGCAGAGCACCTCAATGCTCTTACTTGGTTAAAATCCCATCATTACATCCAGAGGCTTGGAAAAGGCTCAGCCTGTCATTGCTTTGCAAGCCCTGCCTCCCCAGGTCAGGAAAGGACAGGGACACTTGGCTGCTCCCAAGGGATTACCTCACTTTCTTACCACTTCACACAGTCTGGGATTTTACGTTCCAAAATCTGCTGCTGTAACTGTATTTTGTGCTGGAGGTTGTGTTTTTCTGCTGTATCTTGGTACCACTTTTCGAGAAGTACTGGTAAAGAGTTTGCTTTCCTATACATATGTAGATATCAGCCACACAGATATAAAAACCTGGATGTTTTCAGCCTCCAAGAACACTCATCCCAACCACCCACCTGCCTGAGGACGAGGATCCCCACGTGAACTCCTCCGAATAAAAATGGGTGAGTGGGAAAGAAAGGAAGAGCAAAGCTGGAGCACCATTCTCCCTGCTCCCTCCCTCCTCCAAAGCTCTGCTGAGCTTCCAGTGCTGAGGGGTAATCCAGGAATTCTGTTCACTCTGCCTTACAGGTGGCCCAGCTCTGTGAGAAATGGGCTCTCAGAGCCTCACTGAATGTGATAGATCAGCTCTGGCCACTCATTTACTGCAGTCAATTATTCTTGGGAGGGAAAGAGGCATGTTCAGGTTGTTTTTCTCTCTCTTTCAAATCCCTGCCATCTCGATGGGGTGCAGGAACTCAGCTGCACCCCACAAGCAGGGTAATAAACCCTGGGCCTTCAGCCCAGCAAAGGGAATGGCCCCAAGGGGAGACAACTTCTTAATTCCCCTGACTACAGGCTCCTTTTCCTTGGCAGCTATCACTTAATTCACCTCAATTTTTGTTCTGCAACAGATTTCCTCTAAATCCCATTGAAGGATTCAGCAGTGAGCTTAAACTGTCGGTGATTGGATAGAAAAACTTCAGTGAGCTGCAGAGACATCATCCCTGCCATGGATTTTGTGGGAGCTGAGGGGGCCCAGCACATTGTGCTGCTTCCCCTGCATGATGCAGGATCAGGCTTTGAGCCCTGACACTGCATTCCCCCCCAGCATTCCCCCTGCACACAGCCACCACTGCTGGGGAGTGTGGCATGTCCCTAATAGAGAAGTATCTGCCTCCTCCAATGATTTATCTTGTGTTTGAGCAGCCTGATAATTCCTGAATCCACTATTCCTTCTTGCATAGGTGGAGTCCTCCTCACTTACCAGCCTTCTTGTTGGCAACTTAATATTAGGGGCTCTGAAGAAGATATTGAAAACCTGGAAAGATCCTGAAAACCTGGATTCTCCCAGCAAGCTGTACACTGTGCTGGCAGCCTCAGTGGAGAAAACTGCTTTCAGAGGAGGTTTAAAGCACAGTCCTGGGCCTTCCTGGCAAATAAATCTTCCTTTGTGGTTTTTGAGAAGCTGATCCTGATGTCTGTGCCCCAGTAAAGTTTCTACGTTTCTTTACAGCCTATTTGGTGGCAAGGAGAGCCCAGTAATTTGGATTTAAAGGGTTCTTTGCACAAATTGTTCTTTGCCTGGTGCTTAGCCCCCACCATGGCCTAGAAGTGATAGCCCTCAGATGAGCTTGGGCAATGATATAAAATGGAAAATTATCCCTGCACCTGTCCCAGAGGACTTGGAGATTTCGAGGGGCAAGGAGAGGGGAGGGTAGTGGTCACTAGCAGAATAAATGAGAAAATCTGCAGGTCAATGAATGGAGTAGATCTGCAGTGACAAATGTGACATGTTCATGGGCTCCTGCCACAGCCCCAGCCCTGCAGTGTGAGTGTGAGGGCAGAAGATATTGGTGTGAGTGGGCCCAAAGCACATCCACAGAGAACCTGCTTTGTGCCTCCTTTCAGCACCCAAACCCAGTGCTCTGAAGCTGTCTGTGTTCAGATACAGCTTCTCCTCTTTTCTATGCACCCCTTGTCATGCCCTGGAGAAACCCACACCTCAGGGTAATCCAGGTCCTTTCTCCATAGCTGGAGTTGTGAGAAAAAGGGAGGAGAAGGGAAAAAAGTGCTCAAGGATAGTCCTAAACCATCCCAAACCTACCGAGGTGTCAACATCATTCCAGCCCCACCTGGGCCCACACACAGCTGGAGCCAGGGGTCAGTTTTCAAATTCCTTCCCTCTTCCCGTGTTCACAGACACTTCTCTCTAGCTGGGAAAGACAGACACCATGGGCTTGTGCAGCATTTGACAGGAGACCCAGGTTATTGATTCACAGCTCTACCTCCCTGAACTTTTCTGGAGGAAAACAGGGCTGCTTTGCATAAGGCAGGCATATGCTGCAGCTTTGGCATGAGGATAGCCGCTTGGCATTTCCTTGCCAGACTTTTCCCACCCTCCTCTGATGCCATCTGCCTCCGTGAAACACTGAAACTCCCATCTGTCAATTTTACTGTAAACACACAATTATCCAGGCTGCTGGGGGGGAAAAGTGGCACGGCCAAATCTCGGCCAGTCACAGAGAGGGACAAGCTGGGGGAGTGTCCCTCTCACTGTCCCACCAGGCAGCTTGGTGCAGGGAGCCATGCCTTTTGTTTTTCTCCTTCCTTCTCCCAGTGGCACACAAGCTGTGGGTGCCACCAACCCCTCTGCCCATGCCCTGAGCCTCTCAGAACACAGGGGCAAACTCAGAGCTCAGGCAGGGGCTGCTGGGCAACTCCATCTATTCCCAGCACCCCGGGCATGGCACCCAGGTCATGCTGTTGCCATTTGCTTCCCTTTGTGCCGTGTCATGGCAGTGAGGACAAACCCGCACGTGGCCACCCATGCCCAGATCCCTGCAAACATCCCAGAGACAGCTTCCACCCGAGAGCAAGGTCAGCACCAGGGAACAGCCTTCCCTTGCCAGTTCACGTCAGCAGCATCTCTGACACCAGCTCTTCCTGTCTCCCACCTCTGGGTTTCATTGTAGCAATGCCCAGATCCAGCAAGCTCAGATGCCAGAACTGCAAGGGGTTTTTTTTTCCTGCGTTCTCCCTGGAAATCTCCCTATTTCTGTCTGGGGGCAGCTTTCTCTGATCACAGCAGACAGCAAACTGCTGACAGCAGCCTGTGGTGTGAGCTGAGCCCTGTCAGCCCAGCTATCACCAGTCAAAAGATCTCCTCATCAGTGCTCTGAGATGCTCTCTGCCCTTGCAGGGGCAGCGAAGCCAGAATTTCCCAAGCCGAGTCGATCTGCAGGATGAGTGAACACAGGGTGACAACTGAGGGCAAGAGAGGAGGCTGCAGACAGCCATGGGCTGGGGGATGTTTTTGAGGGGTGGCGGGTGGTTAGGCTTTGTTTTATTAAATCTTGGCCCCTGCGTGGGGTCTCCAGACCAGACACCATCTCCACCACCTGTTTCATGTAGCTGGGCAGAGGGAAGGGGCCGTGGGGCGGCGGAGGAGCTGGCAGATGGCAGCGTGTTCCCAGAGATAACATGGGCTAGTTCAGAGGTCACTAACTGGGTTTCTGCTTGCCTTCCATATTCCATGCGGATCCAAATGAGAACATGTGGTTCAACACGCACAGAGCACCTTCCTTCCCCCAGGCCCTGTGCCCGTCCCCCCGCCGGCCCTGGCACACCCTGGATCCCCGAGGTGCTCTCCGTCCGTTCACCAGCCTGAGTGAAGGGGAGAGCAGGGCAGCGGCAGGGAGGTTGGAGGAGAGGCAATTAATGAACTCCGCCTCCGGGGCAGAGCCTCGGGGCAGCAGCCAGCCCTTCTGTGCACGCAGGATGCCTGGGAACACCGCAGCACGGGTAAGGGAGGGGCAGCAAGGCCACCTCAAAGATTAAAGTGTGCCCAGGAGGACAAATTGGTGGGTTTTGGCTTCAGGCAGAGCCAGAGGAGCCCCATAGAGGGTGCCCCACACAGGGTGCCCCACATCTCCCTTTGGTGGCTGCTCCCCTGCACTCATCTTCCTACTGTGGCTGGAAAAGGCTTCAGAGGACATTTAGGGATGATGGCAGAGCTGCAGAGTGGAATCCAACCATGGCACATGTGGGCAAAGCACACAGAAGCACAGAGTGCGACAACGGTGTGGGCTGGAAGGGACCTCCAGGATCCTCCAGTCCAAACCCCTGCCGAGGGTAGGGACACCTTCCCCTAGGGCAGGTTGTTTAAATGTCACTCAAATGGACCCTGTCCTTTCCAGTGTCCATCCCCCACCTTCACCTTTGCACAGGGCTACCCTTGAGGAAAACAAACTCAAAACCTTTAAAATGTGCCCCGAGACTTGCTCGAGCCTTTGGCTACAGGGGAAGGCTCACACCCAGGGAGGACAGCTGTTACCCCAGCAGAGGTTTGGGGAGCACATGGCCTCTGGGGGGTCCTTTTTCAGCAGCCCCTCACTCCATGGGGTGTCTCATGCACATTTTGTGCTGCGATGCATCTCCCAGGCAGAGGCAGGGAGAGATACTCAAGAATAGAAAGCAGGAAGTGCACACAAAATCTTGGAAGGGGGAGGAGGATGGAAGTTAACTGAGAAAAACACAACGCCCTTTGAAAAGAAGAAAGAAAAAAAAAAAAAAACAACAAAAACCCAACTCTTTTTCAAAGCATTTTGCAAATATTGCTTTTCCTCCCCTCCCTCATTTTCTGACAAGCTGCAATCAGCATTCAATATTGTCACTCAGAGCCCAATTTCAGAGGGGATAGGTATCCACGGAGCTCTTTAAATGAAATAAATAAATACATCTGGCCACGTATGGCAGGGGCTTAGCTGGGAGCTCAGCTCTTCTGAAAATCTGGTCAATCACGGTGACATTGATTCAGGACAATTACTCCTGATTTACACGGGTGTAAATGAATAGAATGGCATTAAACTGCTGACTGGGGAGTCCATACTCAGGCAGAGCTCATCAGAAAGCTGAGTTCCCATTCTCTAAAAGATTGAGATCAGCTTCCTCATCCAAATCAGGACAAAAATGGTCTATTTTTCTTAAAATGGAACAGAAGGAGGGGAAAAAAACCTCACTTGGGTTCAATAAAAACTTTGGGTTTGAACGCCTGGCATTTGTCATTTTGACTCTTTAAAAAGTTATTCATAGCTAACAAAAGTGGGGAAGGCAACTTTTCCTGGTATCATAATGCAATTCTTGGCTTTGAGTTTTCCTTTTGCCCAACTGAAAATTAATTGGGAGTAGGGAGGACAGAAATCTAAGAGTTTTTACCAAACAATCAAACCTGTCCTCCACCTCTTTTCCCCTCCTGCATTTTCCTCTGTCACACTGTCAGTGAGGTTTCCAAGCTCATTCCACACCAGACGGGTGCAATCCCTGCATCACCACCCTGGCATGAGCAGGCAGCTTTGAAAATGCACTCTAGGCTGTGTGAGGAGAGGGAGAAATGTCAGAAACCTTTAAAAGTCAAGTTTTTAGGGATTAGGGGTCTTCTCAATGTAGGAGCTGCAGGCAGAGGGGCAGAGAGGACAACCATGGGGAGGAGGGAAGGATCCCTGTCACAGTGGCTCCCTGGCATATTTCTAACCAGGATTAGTTTGTGGGGAAGAGGCTAAAGCTCTTAGAGAGCTCCCCCCCCAAGTTTTTAAAGTACTTTGTGCCTGGATATGTGCTCTGGACATAAATCACTGTAGCTCAGGATAAATGGGAGCCTGTAAGTGCCACGACCACTAATGACAACATTCATCAAACCCTGAGCCGCTCCATATTGCGCCAGTCTCGGGATGCCTACGGACATATGGACCCAGCTCGCTCCAGCAGCCCTGCTCCCCTGCACCCTGCTCTCCCTGGCAGCAGGCACACAGCCTCAGCCTCCCCACAGCCAGCTCGGAGCAAAGCAGGAGACACAGCCAGGCAGTTGTGTGATGTCTCTTCAAAAATAAAAATTACAGTGGTAGCTCCACTTGGAGCCCCACCTCACTGCACTTTCCTATCCCAGTGGTGATGCCCAGTGGTGATGCCCCCCAGTCCAGATGCCCAAAAAGGAGGTCTTGACCACGCACCAAAAAAAAAACAACCCTCCATCAAAAGCAACACAGGGAATATTCCCTGAAGCAATCAGGTCTTGGAGACTCCATGGATAGCCACTCACTGGAAATCCTGCAAAGTGCAGTGCATCAGCTTAATTGGCAGGAAAGCTGGGCAAAGCCCTGAGAAGGGGTTTGAGCAAACCAGAGCTGCTCCACAGCAACACCAGGTTGATACTGGGATGCCTGATAGGAACTGAATCCCAAATTTATCCTCTCAGTGCTTAAGTGCCTCCAATGAGACAGGGCAATCCAGCAAAATAGTTTTTACAAGTCTGTAGCAGCGCTGGGGCTCTGAGGGGACATGGGGAGTCCTGTAGATCCAATCAGGACAATCACTGAAGCAGTGAGCTGAGAAAAGAAAGGGCAAAAAGAGGGTGTCTGCACAGGCATGGGGAGAGGGAAATTCTTCCAGGTGAAATCCATTCGATGGTCCTTGTGTAACAAGTCTGAAGGAAAAGTGAAGTTCCTGGGCCCGACATTTCGTGGCACAGCCTCAATCATCAAATAGGTCAGCCTGTAATTAATTCTATTTATTGAGAGATGTATTAAACTGAAATTTCTCTGCTGCTGTGTGTCAGGTTCAAGAGTAAATGTTCTCAAAGGGGAATTGCTGCTCAAAACTCAGGACCAGAAACCCTTTAGGATAAGGGAAGAGAGGTGATATCCATTGCATGATTCACAGCAGGAACCTAAACTGGGTCTCTTTCATACCCCTGACTGAGCTGATTTCTTGCTAGACCAAACTCTTTCCCTCTGAAAAATCTGAAGGAACAAGTTCTTATTTCAGCCCTGGAAAAAAAAAAAAAAAAAAAAAAAAAAAAANAAAAAAAAAAAAAAAAAAAAAAAAAAAAAAGAGCAGCGTAGCCTTCTCATTTCCTGGCTTTGAGCTTTAAGGACAAGGTGAGCAGTGATTTTCTCCATTCCCTAATTTAGTTAAGCATGTTGCACAAGCTGGGTTCAATTTAACCACCGAAGGAAAGGCTCCCTCCACAAATGACATGATTTCTACTAGAAAAGAGGGAGAAAAGTACAACTCGAGTTGTACCCTAAGGTAAGAGTTTTTCTAAGTCTGTAGCAGCACTGGGGCTCTGAGGGGAACATGGGGACTCCCGCAGATCCAATTAGAACAGCCACAGAAGTAGTGAACTGAGAAAATAAAGGGTAAAAAGGGGGTGTCTGCAAAGGCAAAAGGGAATTTGTTTTCTTGCTCACTTGTTTTCTTAAAAGCTCTCAGAAAGTTGATTTGGTGTCTGAGCTAAAGCAATTATCACTGGAGTTGTTTATCATAGTCCTCTCACTGCTTTGCCATGGGCATGGAGGGGGGAATACCAGCACACACTGAGGGGAATGTGGCTTTACCCCAGTGAAAATTGTCATTTCGGACAGTGCTCTGAATCCCTCAGAATATTCATGAACAGGAACATTCACTCAAAAAGAAATAAAAAAGTTTATTGAAATATGAAACTGCAAATAGAAATGGCTGTTTGGGGCCCTTTGCAGCAATTATGGAGGAGACATTCATTTTCTAGCTTTTATATGCAACTCAAATGATGCTTTAATGTAATTTTATAATTTATTTACTCAGGGAAATCCCAGCTTAGTTGTAGCATCTGTTTTCCTTTTCCTCCTCCCTCCAAACCCCAGTGCAGACCATTATGATTCCACACCCAGGTATAAGCTGGAAGAAAGGCAGATGATGCTCCTGAGGCCATGGCAGGAGCTAAAATCACCAATGAATTTGCAAGACCCCCATTGCCAAAGTCATTTTAATGTCACCTCTTCATATATTTTGTCTTTAGAGCTGTCAGACCTAGGAAGGGATTGGGAAGGGGATGGTGAGGGGGACCAGAGGCACAGGCTGTGTTTAAGGAATGGAGTGGGGCACTCCACTGGGAGCCAGTGGGGTCGGGGTCTTTGGAGATGCAGAAAAGAGGTAAAAAGGTGTCCTTTGACACCTCTGATGCCAGAGATCACATCTGTCCAGGGGGATTGCAGCTCACACAGGCAGGGTGGAGCAAGGCTCGAGGGCATTCCAAAGGCTGGTCCAGGAGGATGCACATCACTGGCAGACCCTGAAAAATGGCCCAGAAATCGCAGTGCAGCAGCAGCTGCAGCTCCCAGTGGGTATTTCAGGGTGAGGGGCTGTAACTCCCAGTATTGCCCAGGGACCAGACACCGAAACCTCGAGAGCAGGGTCAGTGGGGAATGCTGGTGGAAGCAGCTTCCTGCTGCTCTTCCAAGCCAGAGACCTGGGGTTAGGAAAAGGGAGTTTTTGTAATACATTTCTTCTTCCATCTGAACTGCTGCTCAGGGAGGAGTTAGAGAAGTCAGAGACGCAACATAAGGGTTCTCTAAGTTTGAGCCCAGCTGCACCACACAGATAGTTTTAAAATTTATATATCTATAGGTGCCTACCATCTTATTAGACTGAGCCAAGTTGAGCTGAGTTCTCAAGACAGTTAATTTCATAATTCCCTCATTTCATGGGTGAATTTCATGCGTAGAAAGGCAAAGAGTTAGTGGTATGAGTGCGCTTTGCGGGAATAACACCAAATGAAATCTGGATGGAAGACATTTTCTTCCATGAAAAATGTCAAGTTATTTTTAGAATTCTAGGGAGAAAAGAAACTTCATCCTGGAAGGTCAAAAATGTTATTAAAAAGTCAGGAAAATAAATTCTTAGAGAATGAAAGTTTTCCTGTTTCTACTTCACGAGAAGTTTAATAACTTTTTAGCCACTTTCTGCCATTGCCTCCCTGAGTCACGTGCTCAGGGCAGTCTGTGTACCCAGAAGGACAATCCCTCCAAAGGGTCTGGGTTTGCTATTTGCTCAGTGAGTCAGTCCCACAGACATATCCAAGGTGGCTTTGAAGTTTAAGAAAAGTAAACATTGCAAAGATTGAGGTACAGATAGTTGCAAGCTCTTTCCCTTGGTACAGAAATCCTGCTCCTTGTCACTCCCCTTCACCTCCAGCCTTTCCAAACTGAGGCAGTTGTGGTGTGAAGGGGCTGCCAAGAAGCAGAAAACAAAGCCAAAAAATCCAGCTACCTGCACTCAGTGCAAATCCCAACCAAGCAGCCTTTCAACCCCAGGAACATTTCCAGGGCCATTAACCACACACAGCTCACTGCTACAGCAGGTGACCACAGGTTAATAAAAAGGAGCTGGAAATCAAATCCAAGAGTGAAGTGTGATGGGAAGCTAACTCTCTTCCTCATCCTTGGATGGCAGGAGCTGAGCAGCTCTGTTGGTTCTGTTTTTTGGGGGCAGTAGAGGGAGTTTCACTCCTTGAGGCTGGGTTCTTCTGACAAGCAGAGCATTTCTGTCCCTGCTGCCAAGCTGGATGGGGCTGTCACTGCTCCCTAAACACCCTGCACCCCTGGCTCTGATCCCAAACCTCTTTGCTTCCAAAGGAGATGTCTGCCCAGCACTGAGGCTTCCTCTCCTGTCTTGTAGGTGCTTCAATCTGGTTTATGTTCCCCTGCTTTACCACGGTCATACCTCTCCATCCAGAAGTTCTCCTTCCACTGCTCACAGTCCTCAAGCCCCACAGGCTGCATCCAGCTGGGTGAGATGTCCTCTTCTCTTCTTTACATGGGCCTGGCGTGACAGGACAAGGGGGAACAGCTTCAGAAGGACAGAGGGCAGGGTTAGATGGGATATTGGGAAGGTATTCCTCCCTATGAGGGTGGGCAGGCCCTGGCACAGGGTGCCGAGAGCAGCTGTGGCTGCCCCTGGATCCCTGGAAGCGTCCAAGGCCAGGCTGGACGGGGCTTGGAGCAGCCTGGGACAGTGGAAGGTGTCCCTGTCCACGGCAGGGGGTGGAACAGAATAATCTTTAAGGTCCCTCCCAACCCAAACCATTCTGTGATTCTGTGACTCTCCCCGCCTCTCCACCCAGCCACAAACCTGCCCTCCTCCCAGCTACCACATATTTGCATGTTTACTCCATTTCAAGCAGCTCTTCATCTTATTTCCCATTCATACAGAAAGGGTTCATCAGGGGAAGGTCAGAGATTTTCCTTTGGGAGCAGGACCTGAGTGGAGCCATCCCTGCCCCCCCACTAGTCCTGTCTGCCTGGGCAGCGTGGGGAGGAACCAGGGGAGATGTGACAAACAGGGACAGGGGAGGTGACACCGTGTGTGTGTGTGTGTGTGTGTGTCAGATCACATTTGTTTCACTGAGGACTGAGGGAGAGAGCAATTGAGAGGAAGGGAAAAAATACATCAGTGGGAAAAAACCTGCCTGGATAATAAAAAAATAAGTGCAAGTGACTGAGAGAGCACATGAGGCACTTGTGAGCAGCACGGCCTCTAATCTCATTATTGCCTTCAGTTCAGGAGGCTGATGTACCCCTGAGGACAGGTTGGCATTTTGATGCTCCTCGTTAGGGAAAACACGAACTGGGAGAAGCTGCATTAACAAGCAAATCAATTTATGGTTGGCTGGCACCAGGATGAATCCGGCTGTGTGCTGGTGGCACTTTCCTGGTGATGGATGGACAGGGGGAGCTCTGCAAAGATCCCTCTCCTCCCTCGCCCGGGGCTTGGTGGCAGGGGAGAGGGAAGGTCGTGGAGTTTCTGTGGGTGTCCCAGAGAATGGGGCTGAACAAACCCATCTGAAGGTGAAAAATGAGGGTGTTTTTCACAGCACACCACTGCTGACCCAGCACCCAGCCAGCCTGAGCCCAGTGCCACGTGCCCAGCAGGGAAATATCATTGTCACTGAAAGAAGAAATCTCTGATTTACAGCAAAAGTCAAAAAACCCCTGATTTCAGCCTAGCAGGGGAATAAAAATAAAAATCTCCCAGTATCTGCACAAAGATGACGCTTGGAGGAGCATCCCAGCAGGCAGGCGGGGTGGATTCCTGGCAAACCTTGGGAGAATCTCTTGGACCCTTCTTGCCATCATTTTTCAGGCTCAGGAAGGCTGAGAAGGGTTCGGGACTTTGGGACCTCTCAGGGGAGAGGCCTCACTGGGGTAAGAGCATCATTCCAGGGCAATCAGAGGTCAGGAGGGAGACCAGCAGTGATTTGTAAATCCTTGTTTTTTCTGCTGAGGTGAGCTGCTGTCTCCAGAAAAATAAAACTTCTGATCTTACATCTTTACACGGCAAATAGGAAAAAAAAAAAAACCAACAAAAGCTGTGAAAGTTGGACTTTCTCCACACCCCCTCCAGCAAAGGAAACCTCTGGCTCTGAAAGCTTCCTCCAAGGTACCTTTTGCAGAACAAGGATGTCAATCACAGGGTTTTGTCTTGCTCTTTCAGGATGCAGATCAAAGCTCACCGAAGACAAAATCCCTTTCACAGGCATCCGTGGCGGGTTTTTCCATCGCACTGTTATTTTCCACTTAGGAATCTGATTGAATTAAACCTTCCAACCCCTCCACAAGGGAGAAAGAGAGGAACAACGAGTACTGAACTGTCTCCTGGAGGCTTCAGGGAGACACTGGCAGCAATTTAACACTAACCATTAGTACAGAGGGGACTGTGGGCTCTGATTCCCTTCCCACCTGCACTGATGTTAATCGGGTGTAACTCCACAGACTGCAGCCCCATGGGCCAAGGGCACAGTCAGGCCACTCTATCCTTTCTACCTCCTAAATACCCTGTTTTCCAACCAAGCTGAAGTGGGAATTTATAGGAATAATAATGATGATTAATCATGATTTGCACTTTTCTGGCATTTTTCTTCTTGGGAACTCGAAGCTCTTCTGAAAGTGAAATTAATTATGCTTTATACCCCCTCTCTGGAGTAGGTCAAGGACAGTTAGGGGCTGTTTCCACCTCCCAGGGAAGCAAAGAGAATGTGTGAGCAGCTCCAGCACAGGCTGAGACCAAGGACCTGGCACTGAGCAGAGACCACGAGGGGCTCAGGGGAGCAGCAAAGCACCACGAGCAGAGGCTGGGATGACCCTGAGATTCCCAATTCTCCTCCAGCAAAACGAGCCTTGGCTATAGTTGCAAGTGAATTGTTTCTCTTGTGAGAGATGAATGAAGCAATGATATTAATAATAATATTATTATTTATTTGCTTCCATGGTGGAATATAATGAGACCTTTTTAATTTTCTCGTAACACTTAAGGGAGAGTTGTCGGTGCTACTGATCCATGTGCTGGTGATAAAGAGGGATAACTGAGTTGGGAAAGATTCAGATTCATTTCCCCTCTTCTTCTAATTAAGAACAAGGATTCAAAGCAGGTTCTCTGGTGTAGCTCTCCCTCCAGAGCTTCTCAGATGTTCTGCTCCCACTCTCTTCTTTAACAGAAATTTGATCAAAAATATGAGAAATCTTTTCCAATAAAGAGTCAGGCAGAGTCCCCCACAAGCTTTGGACCCCAGAGCCTGCATTTCACAGCAGAAACACTGAGCCTCTCTCAGCCATTCCCCCTAATCAGGCCCCATGTTCCTTATCCTGGTGGAGCTGAAAATAAGCTTACAAGCCAGTAGCTTGTTTCACGAGTGCTCAATTAATTCACAGGAAGCCTAAAACTGGCAGAAACCTCAAATTTCACAGGTCCCGTTGGCTGTGAAGGAGTTTAGGAATAGCACAGCACTATGAAACCAAGGCATGCAAGCCAAAATTCATCAGCAGGCTGAGTCACCACAGGAAGGCTCCTCCGTGCCACAGAAGCTCAGCAAACCCCAACCTCCCTTCTCAGCCCAGATTTCATCTCCTCCCTCCCCATCCTGCCTCCCCGTTTCCATCTCACCACGGAATGAATCCTTGGCAGTTTTAGTCAGTTTGAGTTCAGTTTCCTGCTCACCGGGAGCTCGGGGGATGGATGAGGTGCTGGGTTCCAGGTTTCTCAGTATCAAAGCCCTGGTGAGTTCAGCTGGGTTGCAGTTTTTCTGAGCAGAAGTGTGGGAGGGAGCAGAGGAATGAGGAGAGGGGAGAGAGTTTCAGTCTCTGGGAAGTCCCAGTCGTGGGGTTGCTGCCGGTGGTGGCACTGAGGTCCCCAGGGAACAGGGCCCCTGGGAATCAACAGCACTGTGGGGTGAAGAGCAGAGCATTTAGTGAAAAAGGGAGCTCTCGTGCTCACACAGCTTGGGGTGTTTGTGGGGACACCCCATGGAATCACAAACACATGCTGAAGCTCCCTCGCAGGCAGCTCCACACACCTGGCCAGGGGCTGGGCTTTAAAACAGGTAAATCAAGAAATAAACACAAACCCAGTATGATGAAACCTGCATCACAGGGAATGGTGTCCTCCCACTCCAGGAGACAGGGATGGGCCCAGCCAAACCCTAGAACAGCTGCACAAGCAGCACCATGGAGATAAATTCTCTTTTTCACCCTCTGTGCATTCACAGCTTCCACGATCTCGCTCCATCAGCACGCCTTGATGTGTGTGTGCCTCCCTGTTTTTGGGGTGTCACAGGAAGGACGCAGTTAGATGGGTGACAGAGCTGGGAGCTCTAGGAGAGGAGCCCACCACAGGCAGCCAGCTTCCCCTGGGCCTGCCCACCCTGCAGGGAATGGGTATTGCTGTGCTCAGGCATGAGAAACTTCCTCAGTAAAATTAAGCTTGCAGGAGGCAGGCCTTCATTTGGTTGTTTTCCAAGGTCCTTCATATGTCTCACCAGCAGCATCTGTGCCTCAAACCCCTTCAAAGCCCTGCTCCTTGGGAAGGGCTGAAGGCAATGAACCCATGGAATAACTGCAGGATACCCCATAGACATTACACCTGTTAAATCATAATTCAGCAGCTGAAAAATATTAAAAATTAATCTATAAATACACACATATTGATACACAAATATTTATGTATGTGTATAACTTCATTTAAAAGCAATATAATAAATTACAATTCACCTGGACTGAAAATTACATACACCTACTGCTCTTGCCATGGCAAATGAAAATCTAAACAGAGCTGGGTCAAAAGTTGCTTCACTGAAGGTTTTTTCAGGCAGTGGATGCTATTCCATGAATGCAAAGTGGCTTGCAGGAACAGGACAATTTCACTTATATTTTTTCATTTTGATACAGTTCTACTTTGCATTTATTTTGTCTTTTTTTGGACTCTTGCCACCTTGTCACAAGTCAAGATAGAAGTGTCAGAATTAGCTGTCAATACCAAAAGCCCAAACAGCTCAACACTGATAGTAATTGTTCTAAATACAAGTATTTATCTCCAGGTTATTCTGTTCTTACAGGGAGACAAAAAAAAAGTTTTATTCTACTTAGAAATTAAATAAACCCTGTGAATTTCACAGGACATAAAATCTGTGTTCAGTTCTATTCTACTTGCTAACTCTTCTCATGCTGATGCAAACTTTCCCTCCACATTTCAAAACATCAGCCCCAAGTGCCATCCACTCCTATTCCTGGGAATATTCTACTCCACACAGAGCCAGCACTGTGAGGAAAACACTGAGACTCCTGCCAAAATGCACCCAAGCCTGTATTTCATCCAAAATTTCATTTCTATATTTAGTTTTAGTGCAATTCCTACTGCAGTGGTTCTGGCAATGTCCCCACAGCTTTCCTGAAGTTGAAAATTGAAGTGTTTAAAAGCAGCAGAAAAATACATTAAAAAAAAAAAATGAAGGCACAGCATGGTTGGGATGTTCCAGGCTCTCTGCCTGCAAATCCTGCAGAGTCAGGATGGAAACACAGACAGTTCAAGTGGGGCTGTATGTCTGCGTGAGACAGGTGACACTGTCAGAGAATTCAACACTCATTTTAGGAGGTTTCCGTGTTTTACCAGGGGGATGCTCGCTCAAGGCAGGAGTGATGATTTTCCTGAGTACAGACAGATTTCCAAGGCATGTAGGGATAGGACAAGGGGGAATGGATTTAAATTGACAGAGGTCGGGGTTAGGTTGGCTCTTAGGGGGACATTCGTTATGATGAGGGTGGGGAGGCCCTGGCACAGGTTGCTCAGAGCATCTGTGGCTGCCTCATCCCTGGAAGTGCTCAGGACCAGGCTGGAGCAACCTGGTCTAGTGGAAGATGTCCTTGCCCATGACAAGGGTGTTGTTTTTAGATCATCTTCAATGTCCTTTCCTACTCAAACTGTCCTGTGATTCCACGACTTCGCTGAAACAACCCCAAACAGCTTTGTCTGGGATCAACAACCCCCCCACACACAAACAACCACGACCACCACAAAGAGAAAGAGGCCAACAAACCCCAGCTCTGTCACGCGGCCAAACTCGGGGAAGCTCAAGAAACTCCCGGTGCTGGCAGAGACCGAGCCCGCTCCCCTCCTCCCCGCTCCGCGAGCACCTCTGCACATTCCCAACCCCTGAGCCGCATCCCCGCATCCCTGAGCCGCATCCCCGCATCCCCGCATCCCCGCATCCCTGAGCCGCATCCCCCCAACCCTGCATCCCCGCATCCCCGCATCCCCGCATCCCCGCATCCCGAGCCGCCCACCCGCGGCCGCCCGTCTCCCGTGGAGCTGCGACGCCACCTGCCGCGCACGGGGCTCGCCGGAGCACTGCTCCCAAAGCCACCAAAGTCCGGCCAGGAAACGCCCAAGCCCCTCCTCGAGCCCGATTTCAGGCAGTGCCGGGAGGCGATTGTGAAGCTGTAGGGGTGGGATGCAGCCAGCCTGCTCCTGGGACAACCAGAAAGCATGATTTTATATAGACATGATTGTTCTATCTATCCATCCATCCATCTGTGTACGTATATATATGTATATATATGTACATGTGTATATGTGTGTGTATGTATATATGTATAAATACGTGCATACCTATATATATAATTTTTTCAATGAATCTGAAGGATTTACTTTAAATCCTCAAGGAAATCCACCACAGGAAGAGCAAATGGAGATAGGAGGGAGGCCTGATCCTAATTCAATGTGTCCCAAAAGGCAACGGCGCTGAGCCTTCACTGAGGTGTGGGAAAACTCCCTTTGTGCTGTGCTCTCTCCCTCTGTCTCTGCCAGCCCCATGTCCCCACACAGTGACAATGCCCACTGCTCTTTGTGGGGTTGCCCCAGCACTGTCTGTGGGGCTGGGGAGCCCTACAAGGAGAACCAGAGGAATGGTGTCCATGCAGATGTTTTACTTCACATGGAAAAACAATGATTTTTTCATGGGGGTGTCTTTCCCTGTGAATTCTGTGTATTTTCTAGGGCAGTGTGGCTCACACACTTCTCTAAACTTTACTGCTTGGCCCAGCCCACAGCATCCCAGCGCTGTCCTCTGCTTGTGCCCACAGTGAAAGCAAGGCACCGGGAGCCTGGCAAGGGCAAACCAGGGAAGCAGGATACGTGTCTTGCCCACTTCATCCATTTTATTGTTATATAGGATACCACAGGTTCCCACGTGAGAAATGCCAGGCAGCCTGAGTCCCCTTTGCCCCGTACACAGCAGATGTGGGCAGCAGGGCTGCAGGGTGGCAAAGGGAATTATTTTTAAGCAAAGTCCCAGGGATACCCATGCTGGAGGCAGGAGACAGGCAGGGCACAGGGAGCTGCTCAGCCTGGTGTGCAGCGTCACAGCTGCAGTGGCCACAGTTAAACACACAGAGAGGGCAAGTTTGGAACCAGCTCCCTGAGCTTTCACAGACACCAAGGGTCCCTCTGAAAGGCACTGACTGAAGTGGTTTGAGGTCAGCATGTTGGAGGAGTGCTGCTGTTCAGGGAGGACTTGCCCTCCAGGGCTGGCAAAGAGCAGCAAAACAGAGAATTTGCATCAGTACAGGGCCTGTGCTGGGCAGCCAGAGCAGAGTCCTGATCACGGGTACCAAGGACTCACATGGGGATGGTCAGGGAATGAGGGGTTTTCACCACCATCAGTGGGAGACGCTTTGCAGGGTCAGGTCTTCTGGTCCACACAGAAATCCTGGGCATCCTGGCAATGCTGGGGAAGGAAAAGCCTGGAATGTGTGGACTGTTTCACTGCATGCTGTCTGGAAGTTATTTAGTTCTCCTGTTTGATGCAGCACTGACAGCTCTGAGAGCCTGAGACTTCAGAACACAGAAGGCCTCTGCTCTTAGGGTGCTACTGCTGTCAAGGGAGTTAGAAGAATTTACTTTTTTGCATAAAAAATATTATTTCAATCCCAAAGTTTGCTGGAACTTTCCTTAGGGAACAAGGAGGGAAAAAATCCCGCTGCCTCCAGAACAATGTGCTGGAGGTATTTCTTTTGGTATATCAAACCATCCTATGCTTCATGGTGGTTTTGAAGGGGAAAACAACCTTAACCCAACCCACACAGCAACCTGCCCAGCTTCCTGCTCAACCTCTGCAAAACAGGATCATAAACACTTCTTTATCCAGTAGGCACGTTAGTGAGGCTTCATTAACTCCAAAGCTCAATTAAAGTCTCTAAAAGGCTTTGAGCTGCTTGACCAAAAGGCTCTATGAAAATTAATTTAGTGCTTTTGTATCTGCTCAGCACTGGAACTGTAACAAGGTGCTCTGTTCCCCCAAAATAGGCACAGAGAGGTGATGGCCAGGGAGGGGATGCAGCAGGTGGCTTTCCTGAGGGCACATGGTGGCCAGAGGGCACGGGCTGGGTGCAGGGAGGAGGGAAGAACTCTGATTTTTAAACACTGGGCAGCTGCCTTGCAGCTGGAGGCTGAACACAGCATGCTCATCTCTTCCCAGCTGCAGCGTTCACCCGGCCTGGAAGCCTGATGAGACAGTTTGGAGTAGGAAGGGTGGGTTAATTGCACATTTTATGGCTGCTAAGAGTCCCCCTGAGCCACAGAGCTGCCTGCTGCACGGGCAGAGAGTCACGTCCAGGCTGAGCAGCACGCAGAGAATCCCCAGCTGTGCACAGGGACACTCAGATAAATGCCACCCCCGTGCCTCGGTGGCAGATTTACCAGGCTGTTTGCATCTCCGGTGTAAATCCAGGCACTTAGAGATAAACTCAGTCCATCGCAAGGAATTGTTTCAACAAAGCAGGGCCTGTCAGGAGCAGGGTTATGTTGACAGAGTGGCAGTCCCTGCCGTGCCAGCTCTTGGCATGCCCCAGCTAGAGACTTTATTTACAGAGCCCTCTGTGAGAAGCACGGCTCATCTGAGCATGCATCGCTCCCTCCCAGGAGTTAGGAGGAGAGGTGGGAGAGCAGCAGCATCCTCTTGGACTTTCCCAGATGTCCAGGAGGAGCAAAGAGTGCCTGGAGCCTCGGAAATCCTCAGAGTGTGGTCATTTCCTCAATTCCCCACCTACAGCTCAGCCCCAGAGTCCATGCAGAAGGTGGAGGGTCTGGTACCTTTGTGTGCAAGCAGAGTTTACCAAAGAAGTGGAAAAGTGCAGGGAAATGAGGGAAAGCACTGAGAAAAGTAAAAAGGAAGAAGATGGGCCCTGGTGAGATGCTTTGCTCTGAATGCACGTAAAGCCCCATCTCTTCTCTCCTGCTCCCTGACAGCTCTGTCTGGAGGTTTGCACTCAGCACAGGCTCCTCAGCAACAAATACTGGGAGTTTTATGCAACGGAATAATTGTTTAGTGTTGAATAATTCTCTCCATTTGTACCCTTCAAGCCTCAGATGCTGAGCAGAGCTGACACTCGGCTCAGTCAGAAAAGAAAAAAAGCTTTCAACTGTGGGGAGAGCTGGGGGGAGCAGCAGGACCCCTCCCTCTGCTCACTTTGCCCCAGGTCCCCAGGTTTCTGGCTTTGCCACAGGGACACACAGGTTGCTTGTGGTCAGCCTGGTGCCTGGCAGGACCCTCATGTCATTGTTTGCCTGTGCTGCTGCCTGGGGTGATTCCCCCCAGGGAAAGGTTTATTTCTCTCCTGTTTAGTTTTCTGGGATTCCTGCTTGCCCGTTACTCCAGGTTCCTCAGAATAGTGCCACAACCATCCAGTCCATCAAACGCTTCTCAGAGCTTCTCATCTCCTGCATCTTCAGAGGTGCTCTCTGTGCCATCCTCGTGCTCTGTGAAACAACGCTGACCCCAGGACTGACCTCTGTGCTCCCTGCCAGTCAGTGGTGTCCTCTCCACCCCCTGTGTGAGCTCACAGGTCCCACCCTTATCCCCTCACAGCCATCCCCATGGCCCTACCTGCCCACTTTGCTGGAGACCCTCCAGAGGTAGATTTTATTGTCCCCATTGTAGAGACAGGGACCGCAGCTTTCCGAAGAAGTCGCTCATAACAAATAAACAGGGGAGCTCCCACTGGGGTCGGAGTGGCTGTCTCAGAGAAGCAGGAGTGGACAAAGCTTGACACTAAATATCCCTCCTGGCAGAAATTTCTGCACTTTCCCAGAGGCCAGCAGCATATTAGTTTCAGAGGCAAGAAGTTTCTGCTGTAGCTCACAGCTTAAAAGAGCAGGCAGAGACAGCCGCTCTGGAGACTTCAGCACTGTCTTAATAGAAGACACTGCAGTAAGGGAAATGTTTTATTAAATCTCTATACTTATACGTGTAACAAAAGTGGTATCAGCAAAATCCTCCAGCATCAAAGCAAATCACTTACCTATTTTTAGCTGTGTGATTTAGTCACACACTCCGAGGAAATAAGGTCAGGTTCTTCGCGATGTCTCCCTTTCTCCCTGTCTCCTGCTATTTTTTTCCTGTCCTTATTAAAATTCTCCAGCCTGCAGCAGAGCTTTGTGAGAGGGAGCCTTGGCAGAGCCGTCACCATCTGTAGGGTCAAACTGTGGCCCCGTCCCATCAGGAATCTGTCCTGCTGTCACCGTGGCTGGGTTGGAGGTAACAAAGGCGAGGCAGTGCCGGGATTTGCATCCCAGCGTCTCCAACTCTGCCAGGGGCTCTCCAAGCAGAGCCCCAGCACTGAAAGGGTGTCACTGGGAAATGTCACCCCTGATGCCACCAGGAAGCTGGCCTGGGAATGTCCACTGCTGCCTCTCCCTGCAGCTTTCAATCCCAAACCGCTGAGTGCCTCAGTTTCCCCAGTCCCAGTGACTTGCTTTGGTCTCTCCTTCAGAAATGGGCAGTTCCCAGCTGTAAGGAGAAAAAATTAAGTTTGGACTCCTTTTAAATGTCATTAGAAGAGCAATTCCAGCAAATCAAATAATAGGGAGGCTATTCTATTTCTTTGAATATTTCCTTTTGTGAGACCTTTTTTCTAGAAATTCTTCTGGCAGATATGTGTTTTTTTAATTAAAAAAAGAAGTTGTAATTTTTGTATTTAATTAGGAGTATTGGCAAAACACCCATAAAGGAAACACTATTTTCTATCCATCTGTACGGCACCTCAGCATTATTAGGAGTAACAAACAAGTAATGAAAGTTAATTTAAGAAATTAAAATTAATTAATTCTTTTCAGTGACATTTTATTCATTCTGTTTTGATTTCTGCTGCTACCAAGAGGTCTAGTTGGGGAAGCAAAAATTCATTCATCTCATGATGCAGCTGAACTTTGAACTACTTGCTCCAGCACATAAAACCTTTAGTTTTTTCAGTTTGATAATTCTTTATGTTTTCTAAGTGCTGCACAAACTGCCGTCTAACACACTTAGATATTTCACCTGTTGAGCACTGACCATGATTTATGGCCTTACTGTCCTGTGAGAACTGCTCCTGACACCCAAAAATTCCATTCTGCTTTGTAAGTTGCAGTAATACACATAAAACATTAAAATTGGCTCAGACTTGATTTCTGGATCATGTAAAATCAAATTTGTTAGTGAGAAGATATCACAATCTTCATAAAATCAGCTTTTCAGTCAGTCTGAAGTCAACTGAAATTTTTTTCATTTTAATAATCTACAATTAAGAACAACTTTAGAAAAATTTTCTATTTGTTTTAAATTCTGAGACTGTAAAGTAGAGGATCCTACGAAATAAATTATTTCAGTTTCTCTAGTCAAAATGATGCCACAGTTGCAAAGATAATGGAGCCAATAAAATAAATAATAACAAAAAAAATATTTTTGTTGGACATACTAATATTACCACCAATCTCTTATGAAAAGAAGAGCCTCAATATCGTTTCCAATTTTAGATGTGGGCTATAGTCCCTAGCCCTTAAAATGAGTTATTTTACAGCTCTGTATTGATATTTGCTCAAAACTTGCTGCTGTTTTCTGAGTTCATTATTTACCACTGGGAGAATGTATTTGGGTGGTGTAAATGATGTTGTTTTGGGTACTGCTGCAGAGTTAAGGTTATTGTTGAAACTTTAATCAATACCTTTGATGCTTTTTGCCTCTGTTTTTTGACCTGCTGCTGCTATATTTGTTTTAAATCTTGCCATTGAATAACAAAAGAAATCCGACTATTTCCATGAATAACTGCAAGGTACTAATTATGTTCTGTAAATTAATGGTCTATTTACTGCCTTAACCTATCTCAACAAAGATTTTGTTTGGGGATATATTACTAATGAAAAAGCCTTGACATCTTAATACTCTCCTGGGCAAATCGTTAGAATAGATCCCAAATGCAATTAAAGAAGGACTTTTTTTAAACCACTGTATTAGGAGATAAATAGGCACAGTCTCCTCTCTGAGTGCTTGTTTGTAAATCTACAGAATTCCCATTAATTCTGAGTTTCTTGCCTCCAAACTGGGCTGCTGCAGGTGGAGCGGGAGAAATGGCTGGGACAGCAGTAGGGGTTTGCTTTATTTTTATTTGTTGTATATGTAGTGAAAAATTGAAATGAGGGAAATCCCCAGAGGTGGCAGCAGAGGAGGAAACACTGGAAGTAGAAATAATGACCTGGGGTGGGAATCTCCTCCATTTGAGGATTCTTTTCCTCAGCCATCCACAAGGTTTTCTCCAAGCATCCACAAGTGTGGAATAGCCTCCCACTCAAATTTCCAAAACATCTTTTCCAACATCATTTCCAGCTCTGAAGATCTTTTCATAGTTGTGTGATTAGGGGAGAAAAGGGGGATTTTCCTGCAGCTTCTGGCCACTCCCACCAAGCCATTTCTCTGTGGTTCTTGTGAAGCAGGAACTTTATAACCTTTGGAGTCTCCAAGAGAAGTTTTAGAAAACCAACTCTGAAACTACAACTGTTTGAGAGAAACCATGGGTTATGATTTAATCGATCTTAAATATTTTCCAGTGGAGACACGGCTTTGGGAGCACATGACCCTTGAATTCGAAATGAAGGAACATTGTTGTTTTTTCCTTTCAAGGAGTCCAGATCCTTTCCTGACAGTTTTCAAACCTGCAGCCCTCAAAAATTTAGCTTTTCTTTTTCTTTTNTTTTTTTTTTTTTTTTTTTTTTTTTTTTTTTTTTTTCCACACATTTATGGGGACAGGAACTATTTTGAGGGAGACCAGGGCAAAAGGGAGAGGAATGGATGAGCACAGTCCATGACCCTGCTGAGATGGACAGACATGGGAGAAAACAGAGGACAGACATGCTCCTGCACATCCCCACAGTCTGAAACACCAAGAAGAGGTTTCTGAGCACATGGGGGAAGGCCTTGGGACCAGAGTAATTTCTTGTCTTGGTTTTTGTGTCCTTTCCCCTTTTGTTGTCAGGAGACCTTTCCAGAGCGAGGCCAAATAAAGAGCCTTCAAACTCTTCCAGGATAGGGAGGGAGGAGGTTGTTGTTGCTGCCTCTCTGCCACACACTGCCATTCAAGCAGCTGAATTAATCCATAGTTTCATGCCTGCTTGTCCCCCTGACTGGGCTTTTATAATTACAACAATCTTGTCCCCCAGCATTCATGAAAAGACTCCAGCGCTGGCTCCCAGGTTTTCATTACAGCTGAATTTAAGGGCATTTATTTAGCTTATTGCTACACTCCCCCGTCCTTATATGCTAACAAGGGCTTTGTTGCATGCTGGGGATTTCGGAGGGGCAGAGGATTAGGGCAGCCCCTCCTCTCTCCGTCCCAGATCTGTCTCCCCAGCGCTCCCCGGCTCCGCTGGATTACGGCTCGGTGCCACTCTGCATCCCTCCTTCCAGAGGGTGGATTGATCTACCCCTCTCAGCCTGCTCACTTTCCCCCACCTTCTGCCGAAGAACAAACAGCATCCAACGTGCCAGAGCTCCTCAAGCCACCGCTCAGGGACTGCGCTTTGCGAAACAAAAGCCTGGAACTCCTGGCCGGAAAGCCGGAGTGACAGGCGGGATGGAAAACTCTGCCGGAGGAGGAAAGAGGGAAAAACGATTGACAAGGGAAGGCTTTGTGGCTTGGAAAGAAGCAGAGCAACACCCAACACACCCAGGGCTGGGAAATGTGGAACCGCTTTTTCCTGCTAGTGTGTTTTGAAGGTAAATGTCCAGTCCCCGTCCCATTTTCCAGCTGCTTTGTCTCCTCAGACCTGCAGAGCTGAAGTTGTGCTCTGTCCGTGGTCCTTAAACCGCAGAGCCCAGATCCTGCCTGACACAGGCTGCCCCACCACAGTTTTGTGCAGATGTCTGCAGTTTCAGCCCTCTGTGGAATGGGGCAGGAGTGAAAGTTGTATTTGCTTTAAAAGGACAGTTTCAGCCTTGAAGAAGGCATTAGAAATGTCCATGTTTAGCCACTCACTTTCTTCTCAGTGAGGTTTTTTTTTTGTTTTTGTTTTTTTTTTGTAGATGTATTCCCGCCCTTGGTGATTTTCCTGGAATTTAAATACGATGCTGCCCTCGGCAGTACTGTGTGTTTTCACCTTCCCTGCCTTCAAGATTTAGCTCGGGGGTCCAGCCCCCGTGGTAAAATACCTGGCCCTTAAAATTCCAGCCTGCTGCCATCGATCGCAACAAATGGTCTTGGGTTTACTGCTCAAACCGAACAAAACTGAGTCTTTAGCACACCAAATGCCAGAACCATAAATACGAGGGTTCAGAGGGACAGGGGAGGGGATGGAGAGGGAAATGGAGGGAAGAGCTGTGGCCACGTGCAGGGCCCCAAATTAGGGGGACGTGCACTCACCAGGCACCTCTGATCCATTCCCCCCAGCCTGGCATGCTGTGCTCACCCCACACCAGAGTTGCAGAGAGCTATTTCCAGCAGGTAGGTCATAAATCTCTTGTTTATTGCCCTTTATTATGTTGTTTCAACAGCTCTTAAAGCTGGAACAGCGACCGATTGATAGCTGCTTTAAATCTCTTTCATTTTGTGCACATATTTCTTTATATTTCGGGGAGGGGGACATCCATCTTTTTCGCACCTCTCCAACATCTCTTTCCCTTCAAGAGTCAAATGCCAGCTCTTTCTCTTTACGAGTCATGTTTTATAGATCCCCTCCACGCTGGAAACGCTGCTGGTGGCTGGGGAAGGGCAGGCAGGGAGCCCCCCTGGAAGGGAACACAGTGCTCATGTTTTGCTAGGAAATGCATTCAGTTTGGATTCAGACCAAGAGGGACAAAGAGGAGACAGAAAAGGAGAAGAGACAGCCTCGACAGAGAAGAATTGATTGCCATGGAATGAGGAGGAGAGAGCCACAATTAGAATACTGTATTTTATAGTAGACTGTTATAGCCTGGATCAATTTTCAGGTGTGCATTTGCAAGTGCATTCCCTCCTCCTGAACGACTGTCCTACAGGGTACAGGACAGCACGTGCAGCCTCAGGGATGGCGGCTGATGAGGCTGGAGGATCTTTATGGAGATGCCAGAGGAGAGTTATGGATTAAATCCCATTATCTCTATGGTGCTTTGCAGAGATGCCACCTGGAGCATCGCTGGGATCCTCAGCACAGGAGGGACATCAACCTGTTGGAGTGAACCCAGAGGGGGCCACAAAAATGATCAGAGGGATGGAGCTCTGCTGTGAGGAAAGGGGGAGAGAACTGGGAGTGTTCAGATGGGAGAAGGCTCCAGGGGGGCCTTCTTGCACCTTGCAGCATGTGAATGGGACTTATAAGAAAGTTGGGGAGAAAATTTTTAGCAGGGCCTATTGTGGTAGGACAAGGGGTGATGGTTTGAATTGAAGGAGGGTCCATTTGGATTAGATAGAAGGAACTATTTTAAGGAGGGTGGGCAGGCCCTGGCACAGGGTGCCCAGAGCAGCTGGGGCTGCCCCTGGATCCCTGGCAGTGCCCAAGGCCAGGCTGGATGGAGCTTGGAGCACCCTGGGACAGTGGAAGGTGTCCCTGCCCATGGCAGGGCTGTAACAGGATGATTTTAAAGATCCCCTCCAACCCAAACCATTCTGGGATTCACTGATTTCAAGCAGCCTCTGTGCAGCCCCTCTCACAAACCCCAAGCTTAAGGGTCACCAGGGACCTCTGAGTGACAGAGGTCACACCAACACCAGCAGTGCCAGAGCTTCCTCTGCCAGTGAGCCTGGAGGCAGGGATGTGATTGATGGCAGCTCTGAGGAACCTCAGGCATCACCCTCCCAAAGCCTGTATTTTTCCAAGAGCTGATCAAAATCTTATTACGTTGGTCAGGGTAGCTATCTACTGGAAAAATAGAGTTTTCCCATTAAAACATTTCATAAGGATATGTCCACAGCACTGAAATTTATAGTGGGGGGGGAAAAAATGAGTGAATTATTTCAACAGTGTTTGCTCCAGTTCTCATTTTGATTACCTTCATTTTGACAGGTATTTTAATATATTCATATTTTCATGCTTTGACCTTATCAGGACGAAACATTTCATTCCATCTAAATGAAGGGATTACAAATGGGCTGGATGAAACTCTCGGCTGTTCTGAATCTGAAAATTGTGACAACTTCTGTTCCATACAAAAGTTCCAAATTTCCACATCTCATCCGCATTCAAAGCAAATTCCCTGAAGAGTGACAAGGCCTCGCAGGATCACCAATTAAAAGTCTGGGATCACTCACCACACTGTAGCCCTTTTAGGCAGGTTTCCAGCTTTCATTAGGACTTCTAAACTCAGAACTAATTTTCATGCTGGATTCTGACTGGTCACATCTGAGAACTGGCTTTAATGGTGTTTTTTAAACACCTGAAAATCCAGTCCCAGGTTCTCTGGGCACATCTGATTCCACAGATCTCAACAAATCTTTCAAACCTGCTTTTCTGGCTGGAGGTGAGGGCTTTTAGCAGCCCATCAGCTGAAAGCAGCCCCTTTGCAGGGATTTAAGGAAAATATTGAATACCAAAAGAACCCCGTGCTTAAGAACAAAACAAAACAAAACAAAAACCCCAAAACCTCCCAAAAACCAACAAAAAAAACCCTCAAAAAACCAAAGGAGTCCCAGCAATGAGCATCCTTCACAGTCAGAGTGTCCCAGGGCTGTGGCTTGTGCTGTGCAGTAAGCCAGCCCAGCCAGCGGGGTCCCCCTGCACCATCTGGGAGGGCAGAAAGCCACATCTTCAGGCATCAGTGATTATGTATTTCCACCCACTGCAAAGGGATTTGTTCCAATAATTCCCAGAGGCCAAGTGTGAAATAACTAAATCATGTGCACATGCCAAAATAACTAAATCATGTGCCATGGGGAGGGGAGGGGGACCAGGGTCTCCAGTCACTCCTTCACATCCAAAATGGGAATTAACTGCTTTATTTTCTCTTTAAATTAACATGAGGGCACAAACCCCAGCATTTCCCAGTGTGCAGATTCTCATTTTACAAGAAATACTGACAGGTCCCACATCTTGACTGGTCCCACCTTTTCTGATTTATGTGACAATTTTTTCCTGGGAACTGTGACAAAGCCTTGGCATCACTGATGGATGGGATGTCACCAGTGAGCAAATTCTCACCTCGGAGCTCTTGAAGCCAGGGGCACAGCTATGGTCCAACATCTTCATTTCAGCACTCCATTATTGCAGTTTTAAAGCATTCTCATATAAAGGCCAAGTGGACACGTAAATGTTTGGCCAGCCTAAGCTGTATCAGTTAAAAGGGTGAATAGCTTTTTTTTTAATTATTTCATTTTTTTATGACTCAGATGTGCCAATAAAACTCTTGGCCAGTTTTCCATGGCTTTGCTGAACTGAGAGCAAATTAAACTGACAAAGCAATTTTTCCCAGGGGTAGAAGAGCTGCTTTCGAGGATGGCAATCCAGGCAAACTCTTACACTTAACCCAGAGGTAGAGTTGGGATTTGTAAAACTGCTTTTCTTGCTTTCAGAGACCTCAACTAAGATTCTCTCTTTCACACTGTGTGAAGGAAAGATTCCTTCCTGAAAGGCCCCATTGCAAGGAATTTATCAGATGATGCAAACAAGTCAGCACAGAAATATATTCAAAAAAAGGTGGGGTCTAATCTAAGATAAATCTGCATCCAATCAGGAATAAGGGTGGCACAGAATAACCAGAAGGTTCAGGGCTGAAACCATCCAGCTGTGTCTTAAATGAACATGGGTGAAAATCCAGGATAAAAGGCAGATTCCACCCTGCCTTCCCACCAGACCCCGTAGCTATCAAATTATTGCCCTCAGCCTGAGAAATCTCGCTGGGATCTGCTTGTGCTGAGCTGAACAAGGATGCTTCTAATCATGGCTGGCTCAGCAGGGCTTTTTAAGGCACATGGAACCCAGTGGTGTCCTCACCCCTGCCTGCAGCCTCATTTACACTTGACAAGAGCCGTGCTGATGGGGCAAAGTAGGACAGCTCCCGGGCCAGCCAGCACCTGGCTGTGGCACCTGCATCCCAAACCAACCCCAAAACACAGCAACACATCCCAGCCACAGCACTAACAAATGTGTGGTTCAAAGGTTTTGGGGCTTTAAGGTTTGGTTTTTTTTTTTCAGTACCATCAGCAGCAGAAAAAAAACACTATGGAAATCCTTGTATAAAAAAAAATATAATAAAAAACCACACAAGGCAGGTTAAAAGGTGTCTCAGTCAGGGATGAGCCTCCTGGCACATTTGCACATCTACCTGTCCTCGGCACTGCCTGAGCAACCTGGCATCACACAGTTTGAACCCCTGTGCCTCAGTTTCCTCCCTTGGGCATGTAAGGCAGCAATATTCCCCCCACAGAAGCCTCTCTGCATTTGGGAGGTGGCACAGAGGCCACTGGTACTGGAAACCTTGCAAAACTCAGACTTTTGGATCCAGGGCACTGCTGTTTTGCATTAGCCAACTATTTATTAATCAGCCCTGGCACAGCAATCAAATAGTGTCCACAGCAGCTCCTGTGGTTCTTCACAAAGAAGAACAAGCCCTGACAAAACTTCTGTCTAAATCCAAGTGCCAGACTGCCTGCACTGGTGACTCAGTTTCCTCCTATTTCTGTCTTTAACAGCAGCAGCTCTGATAAGACTGCTCGGAGCAGCCCACGTTCAGCAGTTTAATGGGTACCAGCCCAGACACACTAATGGATCTGGAGACCAGGAAAGAGCAGGAAGGTGAGCTGAGTGGAGAATATTGAGGCTTTTAAGGCACAAAAGGAGCAGCTAGACATGGGGTAGCTGACTCTCAGAGCCTCGGTGGAGACAGACATCCCCGCTGGGCGTCCCCAGCCATCCATCACCCCGCAACAGGCCCATGAAAGCCGGGCATTTCTTGAAACAATTTGCAAAATGCAAAGCAGAGCTGGGAAGGGATCCTGGGGCGCAGGGCCAGGCACACAGCCAGGTGAATTATTGTCAAGTCTGAGCTCACAGGCTTTTCCCTCCCCTGGAGAAGTGCATTTCCATTCCTGTTGCCTCATATCACCACCAAGGCAACGTCAGCGCCTCAGAGGAGCCAAATGTTCCATCCAGCACCATCCATTTCTCTGGCTCTGAGAGGTCCAGACAAGAAAATTCTGCTCATCCTCCTCCTCACAACTCTCAGACCCTAATAAACAAGTTCTGCCAGGGAGTGGGAGGTGTTGAATTCATCCCTGTGCAAGACTTGCCCAAAAGGTGTTTTACCTGCATGTTGTCACTGGTGGGTGACTTCCCAGAGTCTGAGCCACAGACGATGAACTTGAGTCTACTTCAAGATGCATTTCCAGACACTGGGGTCTGTGGGGGAAAAAACCCAAACCCCAAAACATTTAAGGCATCTGCCATATCAGAAACTGAGTAAATGGGGACGGATTGGATGAAAATTGCTCTCATGCTCCTTCAGTGAAGCCTTTAGGATTTTTGTTTTCCTTTTTATCAAAAGAAAATCCTGACTACATATGAGGGGAAGAAGACAGAAATCAGGGCCACTCCATGTCCTTCTGCAAAAATATTTGTAGAATGATTTCTATTGTTCCCAAACTGCCTGTGCAGTTTGTTACCCTCTCCTCACAGGTGTTAAGTGTTCTGAGCAATGAAGAAGGGTTTGCACCAGCAGCAAGGTGAACTGAGAACATCCAGAAATCATTTGAGTTGCCAGCAGAGAATGAAATACCTCCTGGCCTCGTCACTGGAGTGATGCAAGGGGAGGCTGGGAGGGGCAAGGGACTGGAGAGAGAAAAGGAGTGATCCCATAATTAAAGGAAAGGCTTTCTCTGAAGCCCCCCGTGATGGATGTGCTCCTGGAGGCTGGGAAACAGCTGGTGTTGCTCACTTTTGTTGCACTGGCCATAAATAAGAGCTCTCCTGGGATGTGTGGAGAGGGTAAAAATGGCATTTGGCAGAAAAATTGCGACAGGAACAAGGATGCAATGGTGACCTCGAGTAAGGGATGCAGAAGCCAAGGTGGAGATGGAGTGCTGATTTATCCTGACCTACCCTGGAGGCATCCCTTCTGCTTCCCCAAATCCACAGAGTGAGCAAGGCAGGAATCAATAGCTCAGCACAGCCACAGAGGAGAGGAGAGGAGGGGGAGGAGGAGGAGGAGGAGGAGGAGGTGGTGGTGGTGGTGGTGGTGGTGATGAGTAGCACATGCACAGGGTGGTAGGTAGGAAAGAAAACCTTGGGAATGCAGCTTTTCTTTCTGGCTTGGACATGTCTTCCCTTCCCCAAAGGTTGGTTTCCAGCAGCCAGAGGATGATTTGCAATCCCTGCAACGTGTGTAGATGTCTTCTGGTTTGAAGTTGTCCGGGTGTTATCACAAGGATGGTGATGCCTTAGGATTTTAGCTTTTCTATATTCCATATATTTGCAGTCCTGCAGTTCTTTAGTGCAGAACTCCAAACTCCACATTCAGTGTCAGCTGCTGCTGTCCCAGTTTGGGCAGACACAACAATTCCTCTCCAGGCCTGGCAATCAAGGACCCCTCACTGCCTCAGGCCCCAGAGATGGAAACAAAAGTGAGCTGGGGGCAGCAAACTTGGGGTAAATGACTTCATTACTTGAAGCTGTAATTAATTAACCCCCAATATGCAAATGGACCAAACTTATAAAAGTGTGCAAATCCGTGACCCGCCATCCATTTTTGGGTGTAGCCCCTGGGGGGCTTTGTCTGCCCGAAATGTACCTGAAGGCCCTTCAATAAATAAACTGCTTTTTATTCCCTTAATTTTGTCTGGCCTCTGTTTTTAGGTTGTCCCCAAAGCCATCAGAGTCAAGAGGTCTCTCAAGCAGCAGCTCCACAGCAAAGTGCCCTGGTCACACAGTGAGTATCAGAGACCCTCAGACATCCCTGATCCAGCACCCTCCTCAGTGAGGCCCATGTGGGGCTATGCAATAATGCAGGAATTTGTTGAGACCATGAGCTGGGCTTGAAATCTTTATCTCAAGCCAGAGGGAAAACCTTCAGGGACACACACACACCCTACAAGACACCTGAGAGCAGATTGCAGATGCTGAGGGTTCTGTCAGACTTTGCTGCCACTCTGCTGTTTGAGGAGGTGGCTTTCCAGGGAACTTGTCTTTTGGGGTTGAAATCCTTGGATGATACGTGCAAACATGAGCTCAGTCTTGCTGATTGCATTCATCTGCATTTCTGAGCAGTGGTTCCTTGGACACAGGAGTGCTCCTTCTCCTGCAGACCTGAACCTCTCAGCTAAGGCTCTACAACAACGTTGTGCACCTTTCCACTTTAGTTACTTAAATGAAACTGCATCTCATCCCTGGCAAATTTAAAAGGCAGCTGGCAAACCCTCCGAAGAAGAGCCATGATGGAATTCAATTTGTGCCGACTCCGGGCTGGCAGGGATTTACAGCCGAGCTTGATCCGGCACAATGCACTTTATTCTTTTTATAGGGAAGCCTGAATGCAATGGTGGAACAGGCAAGGTGAGGGGAGCCCAGCAGAGGCTAAAGAACAGGAAGGCATTTTATAGGTTCAATAAGATTTATGAAGAAAGACGTTTCTCTGGAGTGGGAAGCAAGGGAATTTCCAAAAGCAACAGAATACGTCTGCTCTTCTCCAGATGCCTTCAAGGGTGAGAGGAGTCCATCGTGTCCTTGAGAGTTTTTATCATCAAATAGAAAGGAACACAAAGCAGAGTTATGCTCCAGTGACTCAATGGCACAGGGGGTGCCCAGGGGTCCAGGCACCTTCAATGCCCCAGCTCTCCACACCACACACTGTCTGCTTTCATGGGGCACAGTTGTTTGCTGACTTCAGGGATGATGGTGAGGGGAAAGACTTTAGGTCCAGCAGGATATGGTGGGAAAGCATGACCCTGGCTGAACTAAGGAGAACATGCAATGCAAATGCTGCTGCCATTAATGGTCCCATCAGAAGAGCAGTGCCTTGGGGTTGTGGGAAGTTATTAACTCTCAGTGACCCACCAGAGAGCTGCTTCTCATCTCAGCTGTGAACATGAGTTAGCAGAAGAGGAAAATGTCAGCTGGGTGTCCTCCCTTGCGGGGCATCCTGACACAGATGAGGCTGGCTTTGCATCTAGCTCCTAAGCCTCTGCTTTAACTGCAGTGAGATCTTCACTGGGCTGCAGACAAAGCCTGAGCAAAGTCTGGGATGTCAGAGCACTTCTTACACGTCACTCAGTTTCCTGTAAAGTCAGGGTGCTGATATTTACCTATGAAATCCGTAAAGCACTTGGAGAGCCTCAGCTGTAAAGAGGTGTGGGGGGATGGATCTCTGCTAAGAGCTCTGAGTGAGATCTCTGCCCCTCCAACAGGCAGAGAAGCCTTGTAAGACCCCCACGGGGCAGCAGAATATCCACAGCACCACCATGCTTCAAAGTGCATCTTGGAAATCATGGGCAACCCCAACATCAAAGTGTCTTCTGAGATCCCCTAAATACTTTTGGGACCCTGAGACCCACCATGTGAGCTGGCACAGCCCCCTTGGGGCAGAAGACAGGACCCTGCTGTCCTTTCCTTATGCCCACCCCCCTTCCCAGCTCTGGCTCCATTCCTCCAGCTGCAATTAATTGGAACATCTCCCACTGATTCCTGATTAGCTGCTTTTGATTAGGGTTTAATGACTTCACTCAGCCCCTAATTCACAGGGATGAGCTTGGAAATGCCTGAGAACAGCTCAAACACAATCACATTTTTTCCCACCTTGGAGCCGCCACTTGAGCTCTGTACACATGAGCTCTGCTCCTCTGACCCTGCAGGACCTGCCATCCCCAAAACCGCAGCCAGGGCTGCCAAACTCTGCCTTCTGATGGTGGAGGATAGAGCTGGAGTGAAAAATGGATACTTCAAAAGCCACCTTGGCTATAGATATTCTGTAAAATTCAGGGCTTTGTGTGTGGCTTAGCCACAGAGTTAAAGCACGGCTGGAAAAGTCAGGCTGGAGTCGGGCCCATGGGTGAGTGCCCTAACGTGTAATGGGACGTTCAGGGATGGCCAAGACAGACCTGTACTGGACTTTGGACCTTCAAGGAGGGCAGTGGTGTGATCTGGTGGAGAGCAGCAGTGAGCTGCCCTTTGGAGCTGGACATCTCCAGCTGCTGTGTCCTGGTCCAGGATTTAGGCCAATGAAAGTCTCAATATCTGCATAGAATCCTGAGGAGGATTGTCTTGCTCCCTCTCCCTGACTCTGTCTTCCCTCTCTCTTTCCTCCTCCATCCTCAAGCTCTCATTCAATGCCTGGGGACAGAGAGTCGGCAGAGGGAGGGATTTTGCCCTGGCAGGGAATAGAGGTAAACCCAAATTCTGGGTGGCTGCTGGGAGCACTGGTACCCACTGTGCTCCCAGGGACCAGGACCTGCATTTCAGTTTGACCTTGGAAGCTAAACTGAAGGTCATGTCACGCTGCCTGCCTTGTCACCAGCCAAGGAGGTTGTAAACACTGGTTTCAGAGGCTGCCTTGCCTTTTGAAGATCTGAAAGTGCGTTTATCTTCCTGAGACATGCATTAATCTACTAACTACCAGTGAAGATAAGGGGATGAAAAGAGGCTTGGTGCAGAGGAAAAAATAATAAAATAAACCAAAATAAAGTAAAGTAATCAAATAAATTAAATGGAAGAAAGTAAAAGACTCATTTTCATCAGTACTAAGAGGTCCATGGACTCTTTCACAGTGCCTTAGGCACTGATGTCCCATCACAGAGCTGCCTTATCACAGCTCTCCTCTGCACCAGACTTACCCTGGCAGTGTGAGGTGACAGCTTACAAAGTGTCTGAGTCCCCTCACTGTGCCCCAAGCTCCATAGCTGATCTCTTTAATCACCCCATCTCAGTGACAAGGCAGTGACGCAACTCAGCTCCCAGCAAGACAGATCCAGAGCAGGTGGTTTGTTTTCTCTGCAGGCAGCTTTGACTCTGTGCCGGGGCAGAGCCAAGCAGGGCTGGAGCCTGGCACCTAGGAGGAATAAACCCTTGGTTCTCCAGCTGGACCTCAGCTCCTGCTGGGGGAGGCAGAAGTATTTAAAAGAAAATAATCCTGGGTTGGAATCCCAGCTACACAGAGCAGAGCATCTGCTTGCTCCAAGCCTCAGTTTCCTTAGCTGGAGGAGAAAATCAGCATTGGACTTCCACGTGAAGGAAGTTGGAGATCAAGGACTTCTTGGGTGTTGTTTTGAATAATTCTCCGTGTTTGGCTCCCCTGAATCCTCTGCTCTTTGTGGCAGAGGCTTTGTGGGTTCAGGCACTGAGGGGTTGCTGTCAGAGAGGGAACAAAGGCCAACAACCCTAACTCATTTTGGAGTCAGGCACACTACAGCTGGCAGGAGGGGAAGAGGGACCCAGCTGCCCCCAAAACCTGTGGGAGGCAGCACCTCAAACCATGGAAAGGGAGGGAACGTTGGGCTCCTGCACCATGAACTGCAGGGGTGATTTCATCAGCAGCAGGACCCGGGCAGAGAGGTTTCAGGGCTGCCTTTTCCCTCAGCTGCATCCTGAGGGACTCAGGGGATGTCAACACCTTCACAGCCCAGGTCACATCTCCAGCCAGGCCTGGCCCAGAGCCCTGGGCTGTTTGTCTGCAGGGCAGTGAAGAGGAAGGCAGAATTAGAGAAAGGGCTGGGGGTGGGGGAAGTGCTGCAGAATTAATAAAGAGCTTTGAAGGAGATGGGGAATTGAGTCAGGTTTACATTAAAGGGCGAGGAAATGAATGCTGAGATGAAGGCGCCTGCAAGTTCAAATGTAGCAAGCTGATAAATAAATAAAGTTAAAAGAATGACTTTTAATTACATTTGAAAGGGAAAAACAGGGAGAGATGGGGGGAATGATAGAAAAAGCTCCTCCAAACCCAGACACTCCGTAGCTCTGGCCTTGTTTTGGTCAGATGAGCTCAGGGCAGCCACCAGCAGTGGCAGGGCTGGGGGACAGCAAGATCAGCGGAACCTGGGTTTAATACCTCAATTAAGGTTCATTCTGATCAGCTTTAAAAAGCAATTTAGCCCCACTAAGCTGCACCAGGTCAAGAGCAGGGATAGATGGCAAGTCTCATTTGAAAGCCAAACACACACATTCCCATCATTAACGGTCCCAACCCATTAATGACAATAATATTGTTGGCTTAAAATGTTGCTTTCATTGAGCAACTGGAGAAGAATGAAATGCTTTTCTCCAGTTTTTGGTCTGGTGCCAGGAGCTGCCTGTAAAATCCAGATAAGAGTTCTCAGCACAAACTTCTGATAAGGGAATTAGCAGGTAAACTTTAAAATTTGGTGAAGATGAAGGTGAGGAGGAGAGGGAAAGCATTTGTGATCTCTTCAGTGGTGTCAGCTTGCCAGGCTGAGTCTCACCAGCCCCCGATGCCGTGTTCCCTGAGTCCTCATCCTATTATCTATCTGTACTGGGAAATTACCTGGCTCCATAGCTGAGGCCAAGGCCTCATCCCCTTAAGAATCTGCCTTTTTCCTCTCCTTTCTAATTTCTCACCCCCCAGAGACCATCCTGCATCCTATTCCTAGCACTGCCCTTCTCTTAAGTTGAAGCTAATTCCCTGTCAAACAATTTGGGGTTCTTTCATACCATCTTTTAAAAAAAATCACTTCACCTAGATTATCCATAAACTCAATCTAGAGCTAAAAACTGATGTATTGACTCTGGATAAATTTCCCTTTTGCAGATGCTGGGTACAAGAACATCTGTCATGGTCAGGATGAAACACCTCGATGAAATTCCCTCTGGAGAAGGAGTCTCTCACCCTATTTGTCCACTTTGCCAAGGCTCCAGTTCAGGAAACCTAAAGCTGATGCACTGGAAATCCTGGGGCATCTGAAACTTGGAAGAAGAGGATAATATAGAAATTAGCCTGCTCCTACAATCAGTTCAATCTCTGGTTCAGGAGTGATAAAATCTTTGGTCACCATTTGGATGGACAGGTTAACTCCAGGGGTATTTTGAATACTCATTCCTCTCCTGGAGAACCTATATCCAAGGGGGATTAAATGAGCAGCTCGTGACTGTGGAACAAATTCTGGTCAGAAGAGCAAAGATTACGGCATCAAGTCGTCCCTGTCTGTCTCTGAACCTTGGAGTGGCTCCCAACCAAGCTGTGTTGTTGGTTTTTTTTTAGTAAAGTGGTGATACAATTGGCTGGGAGGTAAAAAAAAGTCTATGATCCTCCTAACACTGAATTTATGATTTTGCCTTTCCATCCCCATTACCCTCTGCTGTTGGGAAGGTAGGTGAGGCACAGGAGCAGGAGGGTTCCTCACAGAAGTACCAAGATTCAGCAAACTGCTCCTTCCTGCTTTCCCATACTGGCCCTTCTCTTCAGGAGCTGCTGCCTGAGCCAAACAATTGTTGTGGAGGCAAGGCCAAAATCCAGCCAGCCCAGAGAAAAATCACAGAGTTTTTCAGAAGAGAAAAGGAATTTACTAATTTGCCCACATTTTCTGGGTTTGGACTTTTATATCCTGAGAGGGAACCCCAAAATAACACATCAAGGGCCATTCATTACAAATTTCCTGCTTGCACCTGAACAGGCAAGCTGGGAATCCCAGAGCTGGATAACAGCATTAACACTCCCATCCCTTAGCTCTAGGATTGGTTAAGACCTCCAGGACCTCAGAGTTTGGGAAAGGCTGAAATCCTTGTCACACTTGGCTCCTTAAGGCTCCCATTCTTCATTTTGAACCCTACTTGTCCCAAAAGTTCTGCCGTCTGCGCTGCCATCATCAGGCACCAGTATCCCAAGAAACTCACTATTTCTGGAACAGCAAGAGCCAGGCAGGTATATCTTGTTAAGATATCTCTTACAGTTTGGAAAAGGCAGATTCACCCCAGCTGAAATGTTCGGAAGAAAGAGACCCATTTTGATGAATTTCTTCTGCTAGGAAAAAAAAAAATGAAACTAAGACAACTTGTTCTAACTTTTTATTCAAAGTCATTTTGTTTTGAAACTTAAGCTGATTACAATAAAAATATATTTTAAAATGAAAAACAGGTCATGCATGAAACACTTTGATGTCATCAAAATGAAGTATTGCAGACTATTTTTTTATTTTTTGTCACAGCTCACAAAAGTCTCAGTGATTTTGACTTTTTTCATGCCAGGACAAGGAATTTTAAGCGTCTATGTTTCTTTCTGGGATAAGCAATCATTTATAGTAATGTAGTTTTTCTCAGAGTAAAACAGAACCAGCCTTTCAGTTTCTAACCCTGCTTTGAACTGAGACTGAGAGTTAACCAGAGTGATCCAAAGTTGTTAAAAACCAAGAGAAAAGCTTTCATATTTCACACTTCTATCTTCCTCTGCTCCCAGCGGCCAAAGAAAATGCCATTAGCCCTGGAGGTACTTTTGGTAAACAAAAAAAAAGGGGAAAAGAAAAAAGGAGAAGGAAAAAAAGATAGATGAGAGAATAGCCTTTATCTTTTATTTTTCTGTTGTAAATATATTATAAATCATTTTCTCCAAGGCGTGAAATTGTCTCACTTCAGCCCTACAGAGCCAAGGGAGTCTGAACTTTCAAAGTCACCTTTTGAAAGGACGGGTGTGTTTTAAAGCCCGTCTCCAATGCCGTTCATAAGAGGGGGCGGTTCAGGGGGTGGGGGAAATGCCCCCGCAGAGATCCGGGGATTCTCAGAGAGGCTGAGGGAAAACAGCTCCGCTCCGCGGGCTGCGAACCTCAGCCACCATTTGCACATCAATCCCCAGAAGGAGGGGACAAAGCCTCGCTTATCGCATCTCCCAGGTTTCAGTTCTTGCTGCTCAGCCATTTATTTGAAAGTATTTACCGGGGGAGTTCCAGGGAGGGGAGCAGATCCCAGGCTCATCCCTGCTGCCCCTCGCTGAAGGGATCAGGGATTTGAGGGCTCACTGGTGACTTTTGCTTTTCTAAAGCCAGAGCTGCTGCTGATGTTATTCCTGCCAGCTTTGCTGCCCACAGCACGGTGACAGGGCTGGCAGCTCTGTGCTCTTGGATGGAAGCTGATTGAGAAAAAGGCTGTTTTGAGAAGTTTGGCTTGTGAGGTGGCCACATTTGAGTCTCAGTTTGTTGTGGGTAGGTGAATCAGGGCACACAGAAAAAGCTGATCCATCCCTCTGTCCTTCAGGATGGGGCCAGTGAGGCTTTTCCAGAGATTTTAACCTTTCATACTTTCTAAATTAGTTTTAAATTTTTGTCAATCATGCTATCCATCCATTTGATGTGTAACAAAATGCGGCTCCAGGAGGGATGGGAATATGCTTGGGACATAAAGAAATGAATTAATGACAAGTACAGGAAAAAAAAAAAAAGAGGGAAGGGAAGGGGTCTTCTTTCTACGACAAATCCATCCTCTGAGTAATTATGAAGTGTGGCAAGTTTTTGCATTAAAATAAATTTGTTTCCCAGGTTGCAAAAAAATAGAGATACTAATTTCCCCTATTCACTGCTATTAAAAAAATCCACTGTTAATAAAGAGGATCCTGTAATGAGTGTCCTGGTGACCTGCAGGTCCTGGTAGACACAAGAGCTTTTCCTAAGCCACAGGCTGGCTCATACTTCCCTGAAGAGCCTTGTCCAGGATCCCTCTCCTGGAGGGATGGACACAGATATTTAGAATTACCTGAGACAGCAGTGATTTGGGAACAAGTGTTCTGTTGGAAAGTGCTTGCTACAGGGATGCTGCATTCCCAGCCCAGGAGAATCCCTCCTCTGCGTGCCAGGAGAAGGTCACAGTCACCCCACTTCGTGCTGTGATGCAGGAAGGGGAGGAAGGAGCCCTCCCAAATAAAACATAACTGAATCGTTTGAATGCTTTGCAAGAAACTCTCCCAGAGTGAGGCATCTGCTGCTGGCTCTCCCTGCTGGGTTCCTAAAACGCCGACAGCACAGAACTCAGATTTGAACTCGGGGCAGTTTTACAACCCAGCTGAGCAGAGCCTGGGATTTCCCCCTGCCTGAGAAACCCTTTGCTGCAGGCAGTCATTGCAGAGGGGAGCAGGGGAGCAGGGAAAGCACAGCCTGCCCTTGCTCAGGGACACAGAACCAGCTCATGGCACGGCTGCTGAGTTGCACAAACGGGGGGTTCATGTTCTGCGAGCTGCCTCCAGCCACTCAGCACTGACAGTGTCACCAGAACACATTCTGGGTGGAGGAAGTAGCACAACCATGCTTCTCCTCTGGAGGGAAATATGCAGGAAAAGAATCTTGTGCTAGGAATGATGATGCTACTTTTGCTACTTTTATTGGCAAAAAAAAAGACATTGATAGGCTTATTATTCCCATCATGGTAAAGGTTCCACTAAAAACTAGGTGTGGGGGCTGTTCACATCACAGAAGACATTCCCACATTGCAAGGACTCATAGACATGCAATCCAAACCAATCCAGTGAGGTGACCATGGACACTTGAGGGAGCAGTGGCAGAGACAGGGTGGCTCCATCTCACTCCAGCCATGCCCTGATTGCTTTGGCTTTGTTGGTTTTCTCAGCTCAAAGGGGCAATGGTTTCAAACTGACAGAGAGGAGGTTTCGATCCAACATTAGGAAGGAATTGTTCCCTGTGAGGGTGGGCAGGCCCTGGCACAGGGTGCCCAGAGAAGCTGTGGCTGCCCCTGGATCCCTGGCAGTGCCCAAGGCCAGGCTGGACATTGGGGCTGGGAGCAGCCTGGGACAGTGGAAGGTGTCTCTGCCATGGCAGGGGGTGGAACAAGATGATCCTTAAAGACCCTTCCAACCCCAACCACTCTGTGATTCCATGGGGTGCAACCTTTGCTAATGGAGCTGCTGCAAAGCTCTGCTGATCCTGGAGCCCTCAGGGAGCCCTGGCCCCTCCCGTGACTGCAGAGCTGAGCAGGAGCCAGGCAGAGCTGGTGGCAGCACTGCTCCTGCAGTGCCCAGGTGGCATTTCTGCCCATATTTACAGCTGCACTCCTAGGGAGCCTTAATAGTCCCACCTGGAAACATCAGAGCTCAGAGAGGGCTGGAAACGGTTGTGGCAATTGCAAGCAGCAGGAGGTGAATGGATGGGGCTCCATAAAAGTCATTGCAAGGATGTGACACAGGCAGTCCCCACCTCCCCTTGCTCCAGGAGCAGGGAGAGGAACAACGTGGATCCTAGACTGGAAATGGCCTGGGGGTCTTTTTACCAGCCTTGTTCAGCTTTAGGAGTTCCCAGTGATGCAGGGCAGTAGAAGCATCCCTGGGCTGTCTGCCTGCTGCTGGTGCCAGGGAACAGGGAGGAATGGGCTCCCTGAGGGCTTTGGACTGTCCTGTGGGCTTTGGGAGGGGCACGAGAAAGGGATGGCAACATCACCACTACTTCTCATCTCCTCTCTAGGGTCACTTTGCCCCAGCCTGAGCTCCTCAGGCTCAGGGTGACTCTTGCTGCATTGATTGAGTTTTTCACATCCCTGATAAGCAGAAAGTTCCCTGTCAGCAGCTCCCCCACCATCTCCTGGAGCCCTTGCATAAACATGCAGCTTTGCAGCCCTGTTCTGCACAAGTGGACGCCTCTCAGCACACAGAAGGGACAGGCTTTGTTAACCCCACCTGTCCATTTCCACAGCCTGATCCTTCCCACCACACCTGGAGCACATCTGGAAGCCACTTGTGCAGAGCACAGCACAAGCCCAGCTTCTTTCCACCAAGCCAGCTACATGTCACCGTGCTGGTGACGTGCCAGCCCAGGTCTGGCTTCCAGCCATCCTCTGAGGGGTCAGGATGGTTCACACCCCATTTGCAGGGTTTTACTGGGTGGGAAAAGGGAAAGCAAAGTCATTGTAGAGTGAGAGATCCCTCCAGGTGCATGTTTTATCCTCTGTCAGTGCTCCCTGGCACCAAGGGACACAGAAACTTTGGGACTGTCCCCCAGGGCTGGTCATGGTCACTCGCAGCTCCCAGCTCAGTGGAACAGGCTTAGGCTTCCAATGTTCTAGGAGTGCCACAAGAGAGGTTTGAGCTGAAAATTTCTGCCACCCTCTCATGGCTTTGGTTGGTTTTTGCACCCAGTTCAACACAGAGGTCACTTATGATTAATAAAAGGGAAGGAGTTGAAGGAGGCCTTTGCTTTTCAGCCAAGTGTGTGCCAGGAGCACCCCGGTGTGCCTGCTTGGGAGGGAGAAGCTGTGCTTGCCACCGAGGAATGGCAAGTGTTTGCTTGGGTGAGACAACAGAGAAAAGCACTGCCTACGTAGACTCCAAGTGGTCACGGATCCCTTCTGTCCCCCCAGGAATTCTGCTCTTTGTGGGGTCATTGTCCTGTGCTTTTGGGCAGAGCAGGGCTACAGCTGCTGCCAGGCTGGGGATCAGGGCTCTGCCTTCCATCCCTTCCACGGTGCTTCAGTGTCCTCATCCTGCTGGTGCCAGCCAAGGAATTTGTGAAGATGAGTATGCTGTCAGTTGGGAGGGGTTCACAGATCCTTGGAGTGAAGAATTGAGAACAAATGCAATCCAAATGAAAGACTTTTAAAAAATGTGAAGCACAGAAAGAGGATTTTTGCAAGCCAAGCAAAACAGGCTGTGCTATTCTCATTCCACCCCATGGGCAGGGACACCTTCTGCTGTCCCTGGTTGCTCCAAGCCCCATCCAGCCTGGCCTTGGGCACTCCCAGGGATGGGGCAGGGATAGTTTTCTCCCTCCCAACACCAGTTTTGTTCCCCAGGCTGAGCCCACGGGGAAAGCCACAGCCCCACACTGCCATCAGTGAGCCCGGAGAGCCCTTGGAACTTGGAGGTTTTGTTGTTTCTTGATGCAAAATAAAATGAAGAAGAAGAAAAAAATGTCAGCAAATTGGAGGGGCTCCAGCAAAAGGAGATAAAGATGATTAAGGGTTTAGAAGGATTGACCTGTGAAGAAAGATTAAAGGAACTAATTACGTACAGCTCAGATAAAGGATGAGTAAAGAGGTGATTTAATAATACTCAGGAAGGTGTCAACAGCAAGGCAGGGGGAGGAATTATTTAGAGCCCTTCCCCAAGGAACAACACAAGTGATGCAATGAAAGGGGAAGGTGACGTGGGACGTCGGCACAACACAGACAAAACCAGAGATTTCTTTCGGGAGCAGCAAGTGAGTTAGGAGCACAAATCCTCTGGAAACTCTGCCCTTCAATCCCTAAATGACCAAAGAATGCATTTTCAAAGGTGTTTAGGTGCTTAAAGGTGCAGGCAAGTGCTCTAATGGGATTTTCAAGTGTATCTAAGCAGCTTTCAACGGGAATTAGGCACTTAAATAACTTCAACAGTTCCACCAGTTGCTTACTCATATCCTCGCACAAAAAAACTGGGAGGTCTGGCTGTAGGACTCGGCAGAAATCCCCCAGCAGGAGATGGTAACACCTGAATCCCAGGCTGCTGGAGCAGAAGGAGGGTGGATGGCTGGTGTGCAGGAGGACGTTCTGTAGAAAACCATCCTGCCTTGTCAGGGTGTTGTGCATTGGTCTGCACAGTCGATTTGAAAGTCAATGAGATTTAGACTCTCAGGCCCATTAGAATAAAAAATTTAAAATGCCTTTGGCACTTCAGCACCTTGGTCAGTTGGGCAGGTCCTTGTGCAGTGAACAGAGCCACACTGACAGAACTGTCCCAAAACAGCGTGGTCACCTTGTGCTCCCCTGTGCTGTGTCACCAGCACTCCAGGGAAACGTGTCCCATTTTTCCTGTGCTGCAATTAAGCCATCCATGTTTTCTTGAGGACAGGGGGATATTTTTCCCCTGTAAAAAAAAATCACCTGGATGGAGGAGGGCTGGGAAGGCCTTAAAGGAGAGGCAGGATGAGAGTCTAGAGAGTACCAGGATGAAAATCCCACAGGAGTTTGCAGCTAAAAACACTGCAAAAATATAGAGAGGGAATTTCAAGCGTGGACTTAGAAGAGAATTACTGACCTCAAAGCTTTCTTCCCGGTGCCTCATGCAGACAGCACCAAGGCTTCAAGAGCAATCTGCTCTCCAAGGAGCTCAGCCAGCAATGACTGCTTGGAGGGGTTCTCTGGTGTCATGCGTGGAGATTCCCCAAGGCTACCACTTGCCTGGCTGCTCTCCTGGACAGCAAAGTCCAGAGAAGGTCTCTGCATTCCCACCAAAACCGCTCCAGATCCTTGGAACAATTCTGTCAATGCACTGTAAGTGGTCACGGTGAGCTCACGCCTCTGCCCCAAGCCCAGGAGCACAAAATTTGTGAAGTGCTGCTGCCTTCTGACTGCTCCCAAATACACATACAAATGCTTCAAGAAAGGAAAAAAAAACACCAAAACAAAAATAAAGAAGATGAAAACCAGCCAAAATTTCCAAATCCTGAGCTCAGCCAATCCCCAGCCAATCTCACAGCTGTCGCAGCTGCAAGTTTAGGTTCCAGAGGAGAATTTTGAACAGTCATAACACAAGGAAAGGTGGGAGGAGAGAGGCTGTGACTCGTTCTTGTTACTGCCTTGAAGGGTTTTTCAGGGCAAATATTCCAGTGGCACTTTTCATTAAACCACAAAGTTGTCAGTTTAGCCTAGTGTATATATAAATATACATACATATATGTATTTTCAAGTAATTGCTTAAAAAATAGGGAGGTGTTTGAAAGTCTGGTTTAACCCTTTGGTAGCACTTGAGTCCACTTGAAATTATATGAGAGAGGAAAGTTAAATATGAAGATAAATGCATAAATGGCCAGAGTTGCTATGGAAATGGGAGAGGATGGAAACTGAAAGTCAATAGAGGACTAACTTACTGTTCAATTTTAAAAATAGTCTTTCCACACAGAAAGGGAACATTTTTCAAATCCCTGTTGGCCTGTATTATACAAAATGGGCAGTGGTTTTGTGGCTGGGTACATCAATTTAATGCTGCATGCTCCACCTGCAGCCTGTATGGTCCATGGTACATCCTAAGTGGGACTTTTCCTCAGGTTTATGCCAATCTCCATTCCAGCTCCAGAGCCCTGGTGCTAAATGCCAGCCTGAAAAGCACAGATATGTGGGTCAAACTCTGTGGGGTGTAATGGCAAATAATTTGTAGGGATTTCAGGTCAGTTCTATATATTTTTTTAATATAATTCCCCATAAAGAAGGTTTACCAGACTGGGCTTGTTGCCCCATGGGCACTGCACAGTGGCTTTCCAAACCTGCTGGCCTGCAATCAGATTTGATGGAAGAAGAGGCATCTCTGAGGAATTAAGTCCTTAAAAGCTCTATAAAGGAGGATATTCTCAAATGAGCACTTTCTGCCATTGCCCTTCCATTTCCCATCCCACTCCCAGGGTGTGATATGAGCTCAGCCAGAGAATCCACACGGGAGACGACCGTGGAAAACCAGACTTCCTCTGTTCCACTGCTTCCAAAGCCCCTTGTTTTATGAAGATAAATGTAATATACTTCCCTGGTTCCATTCAGAGAGGGAGAGCAAATTATGTCTGAGCAGCGCCAAACCCCATCCATGAGCAGCATATCAAGGAGAAAGTGGGGCTTTGCTTCCACCAGCCCACACTTCACTCTCCCTCTCCATCCCCAGACACTTCTGAGGCTTCTTGGTACATTTGTTCACCTCCAAAATGTAGGTGAGTAAACCCTTTTGGCACTGACAGTCCAGAATTCACATCATATCCCACACCCCAAGGGCTTGACTCTTTCAGCATCTTGGGCTTCTCTGCCTGTTTCCTTCCCCCACCTCTTACTCTGTGGTGCCTAGAAGCTGCAGGCAACCCCTTCCCACAGCCCTGGGGGAGAGCACAGCAGCCCTGGGACACGTTCCTGCCCACGATTCCCATGCCATGGACCCCTGTGCCCCTCTTTTCAAAGCATACAAATCTCTCTCAGCAAATTTCTGACAGCTGGAGGTGTCTTGCTGAGTCAGGTACAGCAAACCTGAAAAAAACCCCTCAACAGACCCAGAAGATGCTGAAATTCAGCCTCCCAAGGCAAAGAGCTGGCACAAGCTTCAGACTTGGCAAGAACATTCTGCCTCTTCCTTTCTCTGAGTCACATTCCCCAAGTCTAGCTCCGTGACCTTCTGCAAGCAGGTTTGAAAGAATTCCATGGTACCAGCAGGATTCTCACCATCCCCATTTCCCAGCCTGCTGTAAAAAAGGCCTTTAAAAATAGTTCTGTGCTGCTGGGTGGGATTTTCTTCTGCAGGTGCTGTGCAACAGAGAGCGAGATGAGATTCTAATCATAGCTCCTTCGCAGAGGGAAGGTTCAGAGTTGAGCTGTGCAGCAGCAGCAGGAGCAGCAATATCACTTTATTCTCTGGGTGTCAGGGGGACACACTCTGCTGTCACTTCCCTGCGCCATGTTTGTATAATGGCTGCAAAGAGCAGCCACAAAACCTTGGAGCTCTCACTGCTCCATCGCATCCAGGCGGGGAGAGCAGCCTGGCTGGTGCCTGATGCTTCTGCTCTGAGCCCCCAGAGAGTTCATCCCACAGGGCAGAGGGTCCCTGGCCTGGTGGGTGCTGTCCCCTCCAGCTGCAGGGGTGAGGGGAGAGGACTTCCCATCCAAGCAGAGAAATTGGGGCTCAAGGCTGCATTTCCCCACTGCATGCTCTGCACTCACCACTGAGGACTGGCTCTTCCCCACCACGGCCCCAGCCTGCCCTATTAAAAATTCCCCAAGTCACAAAACAAGCTGTTTTCCCAAAGGTGAGTCAAGCCCACCACATTTCTCTCACAGCAAGCTGCCACCACCCTGCTCAAGGTGTGGGACCTGCTCTCACACCAGAGCCTCCTGCTGAACCTGAGCACTTTCTTCCAGGCCCCTTCACTCCGAGCTGCCAGCCCCCAGGAGCAGAAGGTCCCTGCCAGAGCCTCTGCATCTGAATCCCTCCAGAGGAGCAGGCTGGAGGCCTCCACACACCAGGGGATTTCTGACAAGGTCTCCCAGTACAGTGCAGCAAGCACCAGCCTCCATCTGCTGACGTTCAGGTGGCTGCAGGACAGGTGGGGAGCTGCAGCACCACCACACCCCACAGACAGCAGCAGCCTCTCCTTGTATTTTCCTCTTTGTCTGGCACCATCTCTACTGAGCTGTGCCCGCTGCCAGCTCTCCCCATCAGGGCTGCAGCTGCTCTGTGGTCGTGCTGCCTCACCCATTAATCCTTTGCTGTTTGAATCCAGGAGCTTACAGCTTCCTGCAGGCGTGACCAGCTGATCTGTAGTTTTCTAAATGGAGGCCCAGGCCAAAACACCACTCCAGGGGCCCTCCCTAACATGAACAAATCCTGGGGCAGCTCGAGAAGGGATGCACTTTGGCCCAGCATTTATATTCTCTGGATGTTTTGCCTGCTGTTCCTTTCTCTCCAAGTAGAGCTCCTGGCTAAGCCCCAGGTTTTATAAGGCCATTTGCTGCAATAATAAAGTCTGTGTTGCTTTGGGGACATGGAATCAGCCTGGGTGCACTCAGCCCAACAACTTAGCATGATTTAGGAGCTTTTGGAGATGCCTGGACCCATGCCAGGCCAGCCCTGAGCTGGATAGGTGGGTGCCCAACCTGGAGCATCAATCCAGCCTGCACCTGTCTTGGTGTCCTGTCAAACTCACCCAGGCCCATGCCTGCTCCCTGCAGGATTACAGAAGAGTCTGATGGAGCCATGGTGAGCAGTGACACTCCTCATCTGGACTGGAGCAGCCACCTCACCCTGGGGGGATGTTTTCTGAAACAGAGATTATTGCCACATAACAACACCTTCATGTCACCACAGGCAGGAAACCATCGGTGACAGTCACCCCAGCGTGACCACACTGCCATGACATCTCTTCACTGCACCCTTCCACATCCACAGGTGTGTTATCAGCTGCCTGACAGGCCTGGCACACCCTGTCTCAGAGCTGTGCTGTCCTTACCAGCAGCAAAGCCATTAAGCCCCCTTTGCAGCCCCATATGCATTCGCTTCATGCCTTTAATCCTGACAGCCCAAGTAAATTCCTCCTGAAAAGAAAATCCTTGTTCCCCCTTCCCGAGCTGCTGCTTTTTGCTAAATGTCATTAAAAGCAGAACCCACAGTAACATCAGTCCTTGCTGAAGGTTGAAACCACCTTGACTGTAATCTTAGTTTGGCACTGGATGGAAAAAAAAAAAAAACCCACAACAAAAAAACCCAGATACTTCTTCCACTTCTCTGTCAGCTCCACTTTGCATCAAAATCTCCTTTGTATGTCACAGAGCTATTAAAGTTGTGGATTGTGGCTGGGCTCTGTGTGTGTGGACGTGTGTGTGTCTGTGCCTGTGTCTCAGAAACTGGGTCACCCGGAGAGTGCTCCATGAAAACGCTGCCCTGACAAATCCAGGCTGGCAAGATTCAAAGATACCCCTTATAATGTTTTCCTGCCTCCCATCATGCTTTGAAATGAGCAAATAATACTACTTTCTGCTGTATTTTTGTATCTTTTATTCAGGAGCTTCCTGAGGTAAATAACCTCAGGCAGGCAAATCCAAGGGGATGCTCCTATCTCTCTTGCTGTCTGCTCACACTGAAATCATGATATGATTTCATGCTTTCATGATGCTCTTTATAAAACATTCATTTTTTTTTATCCAGGAGAAAAGGCTATCAAGGAGGGCAAGAAACTTCACACATTTGGCTCAGGCTTCAGTCCCAGCATTTTGTCATCCTTGTCTCCCTGTCACTGCCCCAGAGATGACAGGAGTGCACCTCCAGAGCTCACAGCAGCTCCCCATCACACAGGGGACCCCTGTGGCCATCACCCTGGCCAGAGCAGAGGGTGGCTTCTCAGCCAGGGCCCTTTCAGCAGGCAGACATCCTGTAATTCCCATCAGGGCTCTGAATAACACAGCTCAGGCAGTTCCTGTCTGAGGCTGAGGAGGGAATCCTGTCGCCCACCTGCCCTCATGAGGGCACTGAGAGCAGAGAGTGGGGCTGGGTGCTCAGCACCCAGCCAAACCCAGGCTGCTGGGGGGGCCAAGAGGTGTGGAACTGAAAGTTGCTGACACCATGCAGGACAGAAGGACGTGGGCCACAATCTCAGGAGGAACTGAGAGGGGGAAGCCTGTGGGTTTTCTTATTAACAGCTTATTTTAGTACTTACACGAGAGAAGAGATGGCAGGAAGAACTAACTGGGCAGGGAAGGCTTCTTCTGCTAAGCAGAATTGCAAAGAGTTCTTGGGGGATGAATACTGCTCTTTTTTTTGTGTCACTCTCAGTGCACTTATTTCCCCTAAAGAAAGCAAAACTGAGGTGACCACAAATAGAACCAGTGACAGGAAAGGGGATGGAAGGATCTGGCTTCAGACAGATGGCTATTGACCTGGGAGAGAGCTATAGAGGAGGATTTCAAAATCCCAGGACAAGGGAAATGGAGTTGAGGACTAGAAAGTGCATTTCCACGAGCTCTAATCTAGACTCTGTCTGTCTCTTAGTGCTCCACTCTGGTAAATCACAGTGTGCAGATTGTGAACCCCATTTTACCAACAGGGAAAGCAAAGCAGGGCAGAGATAACAGGCACCATTCATCATCTACGGGGGCTTGGCAGCGTCCAGAGCCAGGCAGAGGTGGTAGAGAGCCCTTCCCAGCAGACTGCACTGCTTGGAAAAGAAAAAGGAGGGATTGCAGTGTGGGAGCAGGGGAGGAGGCACAGATCCATCGTGAGGCATGGGGAGGAGAGAGAGTTCCAGACATTGCCTTGTGAATCTCGCGGGGGGAGCTGAACCACCCAGAGCATCCCACATCGGGCAAGGCTGGGGTTGGTTTGGGTGGCTAAGGAGTAGAAGTGCTGATCCAGGAGCCCGTGGTGGATGGGTGGGTGTGTTCAGCTGGACCAGCAGGCTGGAGGGAGGGGGACATGGGTATCACTCCCCCAAAGCCCGCTCCGTGTCCTCTGGTTAATGTATGCAGCGGTGAGTTTAGGGGATCTCAGGAGAATGAACTGTCACAGCGTCGGAAGCAAGAGATGGCAGGGGAATTATTGCTAATCCCTTCTTGTGGGACACAACACTCCAAAGGATTTAAAGAGTATTCAAAAATGTAGAAAAAGAAGTGACAAGGACACCCCTCCCTCTTTCTTATTTTTCAGGTTGGTCACTTGCTACTGGCTGGGAAAAACAGAAAAGAGAGACTTCCAGGAGAGGGAAGGGATGACAGGGAGAGAACAAAAGATGAAGAATGAAGATTAGATCTGGAGAAAAGCTGATCTTACCCTCTCAGGGAGTGTAGGCTGCAATTAAATCTCTTTTTCCTGACAATACCCTCTTGTTATTTGCGTACTCAAGATGTGGTGATAAGGGAGGAAGGAGATGCAGGCAGGGGAAGCTGCCATTGTTATCCTTGGAAATCCCCTGGCTGGAGGGCCCTGGGCTCCAGTCCTACGAGGTGACGCTTTACCTCAGCTGAGGATCTCCCCATCACCAATAATAAATGTATTTTGAACAGCCCTGGTGGAAGGATTTTGGAAGTGTGGGTTTGAATATCCTCTCTGTGCTGTTTGATTTGTAAACGTGGTCACACACGCAAAAGGTGTGTGACCAACGGTCACTCCCTCTATATTTTGGGTAGGCTGGCAGGCACAAAGGCAAGTCTGGGCTGGGCTTCTTTTGCCCTCCAGAGATGCCGAAGTTGTTTCATCCCAGTCCCCTGTCCTTGCTGGACCCCAAGGGCTGCCAGTCTCCATCCTGTCCCCTTCAAAACATGGCTGGTACCCATGCAATGCTCATTTCCATCCCTCTGATTATCACTATGCAAAAAAGTAGCACTTACAGACTCACCACGAACCTTCTGCGTGCAGGTGCTTTGGTTAGTGCTGGAAACCCTGGGACCAAGCCCCCTCCAGCATCTGGAATCCACCCAGCTAAACTGTGGCCTCTTTCCCACCCTGAGATCCTGCACTAATACCTTCCCTATTCATTTTCTTCCTTTTCCTTGCTTTTCAGGTATTTTAACAGAGCTGTGCTCAATCATGCAATGTTTCTCTGTGCGTTCAGAGCAGCGCAGCGAGGCCCAGGCTGGTGCATTATCGACTGTGCCCTCTGGGTGACCTTGAGGCTGAGGAAGGTGAGAGCTCCTGGCAGATGGGCTCCTCTGCAAATCGTGCTTTGCTGTCATTTGTCCCAATTCCCAGCCTGAGCTGGTGATGGCAAAGAACAACTTATTAAGGAATTGCTTCTTTCCTCCCCTGTTCAGCTGCTCTCAGGCAGGTCCTATCGATCCACTGCACCTACTCAAGATGTTTTGCAAAAGGCACTTAGTGAAATTCATTCCAGGGGTTTGTCAGTGGTTTTTGCTGCCTGAATTGCACCTGGGGCACAGGCAGGTGAAGGTTTGACTCCAAGAGGGTCACGGTAAGAACTGTTGTAGAAGAGGAATTTCCATTTTGCCAAACACACTTTTCAGCATGTTACAAAAAAACCCAAAGCAAAACCAAAAAACTAACAAGCAAAAAAAAACCCCACAAAATTAAATGCAGGGTTTTTATTTCGGGTGTGTGGGAAACATCTTTACATTTTGGTGTTGTTTTGGGAGGCTAGTCAGATTGAGTAAATAGAAACAAATTTCAAAATGAAAATGTACTCTGAAAAACAACAGCATAAGCTTAAGCCGACATTTTTTAAAATGACATTGTGGAGCAATTTAACTTTTATTAGAAATCCCTTTCTCAGCCCCTCCAAACCATTTTTTAAAATCACTGTTTCCATGAAAAATATCTGTTCCAAAATTACATGCAACAGTAAACCAGAAACTCTGCTGTGACAATTCCCATTCCAGAGCTTCACCATGCTACCTCATTAAATTGCAGAAACCACATACAGAACAGCATTTCCCAAAGGACAAACACTCTCCCTGAGAAGTTTCAACCTGTTCCTGTCACGTACCAGTTGGTCCAGGGAAACCAGCTGCTTTTCCTTGTTCTGCTGGGTTTTTAAGTGGCACTGGAAATCTGTGCTCCTGCTCAGGGGGGCCAGGACAGCATCCTCACAGTGCTGCTCCTGCAGCCAGCCAGATCCAGGTGGGAAGGACTGCACATGGCTCTGCTTTCCAGCTGTTCCAGCTGCTGCAGTGTGGGGAGCACCAAGGCAACTGCAGTAATGAGGGCACACTCTGCTCAGAGCCCTTGCTGCAAAGCACAGCGTGGTGACAGTGCCAGCACACCAGGATGTCCTGCCCCTGGCACAGCACCCTCCACAAGGCAAGCAGGTCCACAGCTGCATCTGTCCTGGCATTCTGCATGGGTCAAACGAAGCTCAGAGTGAAATCAGGGCATGTCCCCACTGCAAATGGAATAGCTTGGACGCAACAGCCCTTTGGAGCTTTGTCTCCAACTGTTTTTATGACCTGGGCAAAAGAGATGCTTTAATAACTGGAATATTGTCAGATATTAACATGAGAGATGAATGCAGATCTGCACGGGTGTTTGCTTGGCTGCTCATTTTTTCACCCAGTGAGTAAATCCTATCAAAGCCACTTGCTGCAGAGTGGGCAGTTTCAAACAGTGCATGCCAGCAGCTTTGGAAACATGAGAACGTTGAGTTTTCCTGTGGACATTTGCTTCCTACAGTGAAGGCAAACGAGTACGTGTGTTTCTGTAGGAGCCACAATATTCCCCCATTTATAGTATTAGGGAAAGCTGTTTTGAGTCTTCCAAAAAAAGATCTACTGTTTGTCTGCTGGGTAAATGGTGAAAATACAATCGTTCACACAGCCTTGTCCATCTTGGACTCACAAACCCCAGCACTGCAGAGTGGGTCAGGCTGGAAGGGAACACAGGGAGTCAGCTGAGGTTATGATGGGTTTTGTGGCTTTTTCTTGGATGATAAGAAAGCCAGGGGCAACTCACGTATTCATGTCTGCTGTGGAGACTGAATGTGAAGAGAAAAACTAGTGACCAGTTTCTTTTAAAATTGTACTGGTGGCAGCCTCGTCTCAGCACCACTCCAGCTCTCCTTAAGTTGCTTTGATATTCAAAAAACCACTCACTTTTTAAACAATACCGTCCTAAATCCCTTTTATAAATGCCCAGAACCACTCGCAGGCTTTCTGAAATTCATTGTTATAATTACAATCAAGAATCATAGGACTCTGTGCTTTGTGCCAGAAATACACATCCACTGAATTGTTTGCAGAGGAGCCACAGAGTGAAAGAGTGAAGGAGAAATCTGGCTTCAGTGCTGCTCAATTCAGGAGCAGGAACTCCCATTCTATTTAATTTTTCCTCTTTTGTTTCCCAATTTAACTTGGAGCTGCTGAAATACAAGCTAATATTTGCTTTGTCCTCTGTGTTCTCCTTTGGCCTCAGTCCAGGGAACCTCGAGCTGATTCACTGTCCCCCACCATCTCCAGCAGCCTCTGTCCCTGGAGGAGGAAGGTCTGCAGGACCCATCAGTCCCAGCAGAGGTGAGGAGAACTTCATTTTGGGAATTGCTGGAATAATATTTAGCAGATGCAGAACAAATTCTCTGGGCAAAAGGATGCAGCATCAACCTCAGTTTTATAAAATCTTCATCTTCTGGGTCACAAAAAAGGCCTACAGAGGGCTGTGGGGGGTTTTGGTAGTGTTGTCTGACACAGCACATAGGGAGGGAGCTGTGATTCAACTCTTGCCAGCACAAGGCCCAGAACTGGCTCTCCCTCTCTCTAGTAATGTCTGATGTTGATCCCTGATCCTGCTTGCATGGAAATGTCCCTGTCTGGTGCTTAGAAAAGTGAGCAGATAAACATCAGATCTGATTCACCACTCAGTTGCTTCTGTTTTACCTCTGCAGAACATCACTGATTATAGAAGGATTTGCAAGATTAACAGCAGAGTAATTCAGTGATGAATCCCAGCCAAAGCCTTTGGTAAAAAGAGAGCAATACTCCTGATCCAGTATCCCCCATGTCGATGGAGGGCTCTGTGGTATGATTCCATGGCATTTAGACTTTCCTTCCCTTGATTCAGGACACTGTTGGGCTACACTTAATTCAGCTAACCCAGACTTTTCCCCTCTATCTCTTCTCTGTGCAAAATGTCAGGAACATTCTCAGTGAAACAAAGGCAAAACTCCCCCACCCAGTCCTGTTCCAGGTGGCAGCTGGCCCCTGGGGAAGGCTGAGCAGACAGGCAGATCTGAACTCCATTTCAAACCCTGGAGGCTCATGTACCACCTTCCAACGGTGAATAAAGGCTGGTCCAGAGAGTGAAAAAGCTTAATCCACAGCTGGCTTGCTGTAAACATTGAAACACTTCATTCAGGCTCAATTTTTCTTGCTTAGGGCAGTCCCAGAGCATATCCACAAACACTGGATGAGGACAAGCAGTGGGAGCAAAGAAATATTTCAGTTTAGAGGTGTTACACATTTCCTGTCCCCCCAGGAAAACTCCAAAATGCCCTCTCAAATGCTATATAACCTGGATATAAGTAAGATTTTCAGGTGATGGCTTCAATACTTGGTCTTGGTCTAAAGCAAACGGAACAAAACATGTTGGGCAAATTTCCCAACCACAGAAACCTCCCTCCCTGATGACAAAACTACTCAGGTTCCCTGAGCAGCTGCCAGTTGGGCTGTAGGATGCCCCATTGCTCCCCGGAGGGTTTGTCCCCTGAGTCATGGTGCCCACGGAGGCAGGCACAAGACTTTCAGAATCCAAATCTCTTTTCTGTTTCACAAAGTTTTTAGGGTGGAAAATCCTGTTTCTTTACTCAGCATTTGAGATTGTGGCGTCCACTCAAACAGAAGACTGAAGTTCCTCTGGGTGAATGGTCTCAGGACCCAAATCCAGCTTCAGAAGCAGCCAGATGACAGTAAGAGCACTGGTCTGTTCCTACACCCACCAAACCTGGGGTACTGCTGGGCCACCTGTGGGTGACAGCCACGGGCAAACAAGGAGCTCAGGCAGCTCTTCTGGCCCTTGTCACTCCTTAACTTGCAAATCTCCTTGAGAGAAGGTGACCAGCAAGGCAGGAATTTCTGTAGTGCTTTGGCAGTGCCTCCATCCACTCCCTCTGACTGAACAGCAGCAGAAGAACCAGCTTCTGAGGACCATCCAGTAGCCCGGGCCAGGATGGCAGACAGGGGAGGAAGAACACTTCTTTCTCTTCACATGAGTTTTGCCTCCTCATGATTCCAGTTTTTGCCTTCCAGCAGCACTCCTGTCAGCTGCCTCCAGAAGATGTGCTTGCTTATTTCCTTGTCTTTCCACTCCAGGTAGGTGTTCCTCCTCAGGTACCGAGACAGCCCCAGCCTCTGCCTCAGCAGGGCCTTATTCACATCTTCCAGCACAATCATGATGATCCCAGTCTTTCCCTCCACCAGCTGCCAGGACTGGGCAATGTCCAACTCAAAGCTGCACCACTTGCTCTCCAGGAAGTCAGTGGAGATGACTGCGATGACATTCCTGCTACTGAGAAAACCCTCCTCTATGATATTGGTGACAATGGGTACCCCTGGCAGGAAGTCCCTGTAGTACAGACACAGCTGGAAGGGAGGTGTTCCTCCTTCCAAGGGTTCCACCAGCTCCTTTGTCACCCATTCCTGGTCTTTGCTGGAGTGGATGACAAAGGCATCGTAGGTGTCACCTCTTTCTGCGTAGTGTTTGCACCCACTGAGCAGCACCACGGCGTAGTAGAGCTGGAAGTAGTACTTGTAAACCAGGAAGAGGAGCACCACCATACAGAGCAGCACAACCACTGAGGAGGCAACTACGCCTGCACTGACGTGGCAGGAGGCCAGATCAAAGCTCGGCAGGCTCACGTTCGCCACATACGAGGGAGTGTGGCACAGCATCAGCTCCTTGTTCTGCAGCAGCTCCTGCTTTTGCTTGATCCATTTCAGAAAGTCCAGGTACGCACAGGAGCAGTCAAACAGGTTTTGAGAGATATCCAACAGGACCAGGCTGTCAGGCAGGATTTCCCGGGCCGAGTCCAACAGAACAGTCAGCTGGTTTCTGCTGAAATCCAGGACTCTGAGGGCTTGGAGAGGCTGGTAGACTCCAGGATCGAAGGTCAGGAGCTTATTGTTGCTGATGTTTAGCTCTTTTAGCTCAGAGAGGGCATCAAAAGTACTTTGATCCACATGTTCTAATTTGCAGCTTGAAATATCCAAGGTGTGGAGCTGACTTAGGTTTTTGAAGTTGTTTGACAGCTTATTGTCCTCAAAGGAGTTTCCTGCCATCTTGAGCACTTGCAAAGAGTTCAAGCCACAAAATGTACACTGGGATTTAACTTCGGTTTTGGTATGGGAAATATCAAGGTAAATCAGTCTCTGAAGGGACAGAAAGACAGGGTAGGAGCCAGGACCAAATAAAGTCGTGTGCTGAAGGTCCAAATATAATAAATTCTTCACATTAGTGAAATCTCCAGTCAATCTGATATTAGAATTGAAGCTTAAGTTCAAGTGTTTCAAATTTGGACAATTTCGAAACTGACGGGAACAGCAACTGCTAAAGGTGAGTCTATTCTCACTCAAATCTATGACCTCCAGGTTATTGAGACCCTCAAAATTCTGCTTGAAGTTTTTCAGTGTTCTGTTCTTTGTAATACGAAGCACTCTCAGCTCCTTGAAAAGCGACAGCTTCAGGGCAGGCACATCCTCCAAACTGCATTTCTTGCATTCCAGCTGTTTCACTTTCGACCACACAGGAACCTGTGATATCTCCTCAAGTCCAAGGTTCACCAAGCGAATGGTGGAGACATTGCCTATGCAGTTAAAGAGAGTGTCTGTGTCATACTCAAACTCCCTGAAGCAGATTAAGACAAACTCTTCCATCTGTACATTGCACAGCCCATTCAAGAGCCCCCTCTCAAAGTCCTGCAATCTCTCACTGTCGCTGAACTCCCCAACTATGAGTCTGCTGACCTGCAAACCAGCCAGGCCTTGCAGAGAAGTTTGCATCATCAAGTTCTCAAAAGCAGACCTGAGAGCCAGCTCAGCCAGGTGAATCCCTGCAAAGGCCCCCGGCTCTATGGATTTTATATGGTTCAAGGAAAGCACCAGAGTGAGGTTCAGCCTGTTCCCTTCCCTCAGGGCATCAAGGTCTCCTCTGGAGATACACGTGATCTTGTTAGAGAAGAAGCTCAGGTGCCTGAGGGAGGTCATGCTGGTGAAATACTCAGGAAGCTTCAATGAAGTAATGCTGTTGTGGCCCAGATTCAGCTCCTGCAGAGTATGCAAGTGGCCAATGGGCAGCTCAGACAGAGAGGTCCTGTTGGTTTCCACCAGAACCAGTTTTTTCAGAGATGTTAAACCATAGAAAGCTGTTTTCCCCAGGTGCTGGAGGGAATTGGCAGTTAAAATCAAGGTGGAAAGTCTATGGAGATCCACAAAGGAGTTATCTTCTATTGTATGGAGGTGGCACCTGTTGGGCATGAAAAGAAAATATAAGTGCATGAAACACTGCCCCTTCCTTGTTCACTGGGTGCTGCTGTGACATCCTCAGGCTCAGCCTCTCGCTAGGGGCTGGTTTGGCTTTGCAGAGCCACCATCCCTGGATGTGCTCCTCCAGCAGGAGACCTCCTCTCACCTCCTCCTCTCCTCCCCCTTGAATCTCAAATTCAAAGCAAGAGACCTGGAGACCTGGTGAAGATCAAAAATTCGTGCAGGCGGCAGGAAAGAAGAATCCTAGCTTTTGTGACACTGTGACATTGTTCCACCACGGATGGAAGAACCAACCAGAGGCAGCATTCCCTCACACCTTGCACCCCCCAGCCCTACGAGTGCCATCTCAGCCACATCTGGGCAGCCCCACTGGCACCAGAGCAGTGCAGCTGTGGCAGGGCTCACAGCTCAGAGGGAGCAGACCCCAGGCTGTGCTGGCTCTGAAGGAGAAAAGGAAGAGGGGAAAATGAGGGTGGCCCCCTAAGGTTTGTTTGATGTGGGAAGATGCAGAATTTGAGACCCAAATCCATTCTGCAGTGAATCCCAGCAGAATTAGTTTAATAATCCAGCCAGTGCCTCACAGCAAATGTGCTCTGCCACTCAGCCACTTTGGAGCTAGAGCTGTGACGGGACTGAGTGACATTTCTCAGTGAAACAATTTACCCAGAGAAACTGTTGTCTGAAGTCAGTGGAAATTATACATCAACTCAAATTTGCTATTAGGCCTCCCCCATCTCCTCCCCCAGATATATGAGGAGAAGGGAAAAGAGACTATGTTGATATTTTAAAACAGCCTTTTAGAAAATTAATGTACCTTCCTGTTATCTTTTTTTTTAAACTGTAATTAGAAAAACAGCTCACCCAAGATGTTCCACTTCAGAGTTTTTGTAACAGTGAAAAGTCTGACATTTTTCTTGTTTACAGACAAGTGAAACATCTTCCTCCTCCTTCTCACACCCCAACCTAAAAGATCAGACTGACAGACCCAGCTCTGAGTAGAGGGTGTGCACTCAGTGACTGGACTAAAAGCTGCACATCACCACGGGAATGTGCAAAATGACAGACACAGGGACAAAGTCACAAGGAAAAAGAAATAAACAGCCAAGACCAACAGACCCCAAAATAAGCCACCACTGTAATCCAGCTGGCGAGGAAAAATTAACCAGTGTCCAGATAATAGATCCCATAACCTTGAAAGATCCAGAAGCTGCAGCTCAGGGACTGACGCAAAATAATTTGGCCCCAGTGATTTCAGATTGCTGAAACTGAGGTCCAAGTTCTGGGTGGTGTTTGGGACTCCATCAGGAACTCCAGAGATGTTCAGCCCGGTGCATCTGAAAGTTGTATTAGGGGTGACCTGTAATAGAGGCAGATCCCATCGTGGTCAACATCTGCTCTTCATGAAGTGCCAGAAAATGTCACTGTCAGGAAAGCGGGAGCAGAACGACCCCCCTTGCAGTTCATTTCTAAAGGAGCTACCCTGAGTTTTAGGAAATAATCTTACATACCCTAAGCATTTTTCTCACTCCTGATAGAACCAGTCCTACTCCCCTGGAAGAGCTGTATTTCTTGCTGATTGAAGCTGGGACAAAATACAGGACAGCCTTCCTTGAGGTTACAGATGAACCAGCAGCAGCCTTTGAGAGAGCCAGCAGGACAAACACTCATGGATGCACTGCATGTCCAGGAACAGCTCTCATGCCTCTTCCCCTGCACATAACCAGGCAGCTTGAACCAAAGGTGTTCTGCAAGCAAGTAATTGTCAGCAAAACTTTGCAAAAGGTCAGTGTCAGGTACTTGGTAAAATCACTCTACTGCACAAACGAGGCAAAAATCTGTGTTTTGTAGAAATTAGACAAAGTTTGGATCTCTTCCAAAGGAAATATAATTTATTACAATAACTGCACTGCAGCACCTCAGAGGTACAGAAAGCCAAAGAGAAGAAAAAGTTCTTGCTGCTGGTTCTGGTTCTCAGATGTTTTCAAGACTAGAATTTACTTCAAATACTTCTATCACCTTGATAACAACCTTGGGGAAAAAAAAGCTGAGCTTTCCTAAGACAACTCCGAGGCTCGAGGCACAAATCTCCCAAGCAAAGAGAAAAGTTGCACCAGAGAAACAGAAGGATTTTGTGCTCACTCGGAGCTCACATACCTCCAAACAGGGATCGAGGAGGCAGCCTGCCAGGGGGGAGGGGACAAATGCCAGCTGCAGCAGCACCAGGAGTGTCCCCACAGGAAGGCCTCCTCTCCTGGGCATCTTCAGGAGGCCAGGAGTGCAGGAGAAAGGAGCATGGAGAGAGAAACCTGGAGACAGAAACCTCCTGCAGTGCCTGGAATTGTGTTTCACCACTCCTGCTTCTCACCGCACGTCTCTGAGAGTTTCAGAGAAAGAGAAGGGAAGTGAAACTTGGTCACTGCCTTGTTTCTACACGTGCTCTGGGTGAGCTGCTCTTCTTGAAATTGGTTTTAAAAAATGTAAAAAAAAAAAAAAGAAAAGCCAACAAGAAAAAAAGAAGTAATGACGGATATAGATTGGGCTAGAAATTAAAGAGGAATATGGGTTTCGCCAGTGTCACTTGATTGCCTCTGATTAGCTCAGATCAAATTGGCAAAAAAACCCCAAACCAACAGAATATTTTGTGCAATTCTGAGCCTAGTTTCATGATTCACATCCCATAATTCAAATGCACTGCTTAGAGAGGGTGTCTCTCCCTTTGCACTCCTGACATGCTCCCAGCTTCACCCTGGCAAACACTGGAGAAGAGCTCAGCTGTGGCAGAGGTTTTCTTAAGCCAGGTAAGCACAGATTTATCTCTGGCCAGGCTCTTGTGAACAAACATCCAGGTTTTATCCATCTGGCTGGACCTTTATTGCAATTAGTGCAGGAATATGGCCAGGCACAAGGAGATTCATAGAGTGATCAGAGTTGTGGGCACAGAAATTCTACCCCTCCCCACCCTTTCCACGGGAGAAGTTGCTGGGGGCAGCAAAAAGGAGAGGCACAAACACCCTTAGCTGGGCTTAGAGCTGCTCCCTGCCCTGGTCATGCCTGAATCTCTGTTTGATGCCTGGCTACAGAACATCTCAATGCTGAATTCCCAGTGCAGATTATTGTTTCAGGAGAAAAGCTTTGTAAAACCTCACAGTGGGCAATATTAATTTCAGACAGCTGTGAGCCTTCTAATAAAGCTCCCTGCCTTCATTTACTCTGATAAATGGTCGTGCATTCATGTATCTCATCCTGTCTTCGTGGAGATAACTAAGAAATGTTACTGGGGATCCAGCCACAGGGTTGCTGGGTATTATCAACACCACATCGACAGAGAAGTGGCAAAAATATGGGACAAGTGTGGAATATTGGTCTAGAGGAAGATGGAATAAAGTGTGACAACTCATGAAAGTCTGTGAAAATTGATATTAAATATAAGATGCGATATCAGCCCAGCGAGCAATCCACTTATAAAGAAAAGTTTAAAATATTTCAGAGGTGGGGGTTAGACTTCTTTGACAGGTTAGTAGAGAGCCTAGGAGAGATGGGGAAATCCTAAAATAACTGATGATCTCTGCAATAAAAAACACACGGCAGCACAATGGGAGCTAAAACCGACACCCTGATGTGCAGCCAGATAGTGCCCATTAAGCCAGCAGACAAAAAGTTTGTTGAAATTGGACAAGTTCTACAAAATCCTTGCTCTGAAAAGCCTCTGGTGATTGCAGGTATTTCCTTTTATAGATGGAATCAAAAGTGAATGGAAACAATTGCTGACTGCTTCTGTGCCTGGATTAAGGAAATTGGCAGAGCATCGTGTGTCTGCAGAGAGAACAAATGAGTGCATCCCTTAGAATTCAATATGCAGAATGAGGCAATCCACATTTAATTTTTATCTAAAGCTGAGATGAGCCTGAAGTATGCTCTAGAAATTACCATTTCAATGGAGACTTACTGAAGATGCTGAAGAGTTTGGGAGCATCAGAAAGTCCCTCCCACAGCCACGCTCAGAGGTCAAGTGGGAAGTGCAGCTGGAAGGGCATTCAGAGAAGATGCTGCTGCTGTCACAAGGGACAGTTTCACAACACACATCACAATTTGTTCAAGGACAAACCCTACAGACACTGCAAGGGATGGGGCACTAGCAGAAACATGCAAAAGTTAGCAGATCAAGCCAGTTTGGAAAGTCAGTGCTGGCTGAGTTCATGTTGCTCAGCTGGCACACAGCAATGTAGATAAAGCCATAATGTCTATGTGATTGTTCACAAAAACCAAAAGAGCTCTTTGGAATCCCTTAAAGCAACAAGAATAACATAGAAAATCAAACATGATTCACTGCTCTGGCAATTTACTGGTGGGATCATTAAAGTTCTGTCAGTAAGGAGGTGTTACAGAGAATCTGTGTTTCAAAAAACACATGCCTGAGTCATCTTTGTGCTCCTGAATATTATTATAATATAAGTAACACAATGCAGACAGTGCATATGCAGCCTCTGTGATCTCAAGCAAGGTATTACAGAGCATACGACAGCCATAATGTAGCTGGACTGACAAAACATCTTGTACTTGTTTATTTTAAAAGAAAATGATTTGTGAACTCCAGCCAAAAAGAAAAGTTAGCCGAACTCTTGGACAAGTGGTGAGAGCCATAAAAACAGGATTGTCTGTACCTAGGGTGCTTTCAAGGTCACAGTTAACCCAGTACCACATGTAGGTGAGCAGCTCTTACCCTGGAGAGAGGCTCTATTTGCCTCAGGAGTCATCTCAAGCAGCTCCCCAAGTCTGTCTGCAAAGAGACGCTGAGGAACATGACACAAACTATTTCAAGATTAAACAAAACCAGGTCTTACTTTATGTGCAAGAACCACCTATAACAACAATTTGGTTGTGAGCTATGGATCAGAGGGGAGAGGTTGATGGATCAGAGCGGGGAGCATTCCTGAAGTGCTGGCACTTGACAGCACAGGACTTGAGGAGCTGAAGATGGGGAGCACCACAAGAGGTTCCAAAAGTCCTTGAGAAGCTCAGGATACACCAGGTGAGCCAGCATTGCTCTCAGATGGGCTGGCCACGTGTCCCTTCCTAACTACCACAGAGTCATTGCACTCACCTGTGGTGAATTAGGCTGGAATCAGCCACTCTGCAGGAGGGATCCAGGCTCAGGGGGTGCAGGCAGTTACCAGTCCTCGGGGTTCACCTGGCAGTCCTTATACTCAGCAAGTCAGTCACCTGTCCAGGTCTGAAAGGTTGTCTGAGTGGAAAGGAAGAGTTACAGGAAATGTGGCACAAATTTAACAGCAAGCTGAATTTTCCCAGCCATTCTGCTGGGAGAAAACAATTTCTATAAATTACGAGGGAAAATGGCAGAAGGAATAATCTGAAAACATCTTTAAGATCTTTTTGCTGCACATTCCACAGATACATTGCTTCCTGAACCTGGGGAGTCACTGCCTTGCACAGGAGCCCCTGCCTGAGCTGGCAGGCACAGGACAGAGGCAGTGCTGCAGCACACAGAGCCTGCAGCCAGACTGGGGAGGGAGCTGAGACCTTATTCCATCAGAACAGGTCCTAGAGAGTCTGCCTGCCCGTAACTCTCACTGTGATGCTTCCCTGTGTGAAGTGGGTCTAATAATGGAATCACAGACTGGTTTGGATTGCAAGGGACCCTTAGGTTCATCTTGTTCCAACCCCTGCCTTGCTCAGAGCTCCATCCAGCCTGGCCTTGGACACTTCCAGGGATGGAGAAACCACAACTCACACTTGATGGAAGATCAGCCTGGAAGACCTCCTGCCTCTGCTTCTGGATCTCTCAGCTTTGAAAAGGAGAACAACACTCAGACTGAGAAACTCCACGTTCAATTTGGGGTGTCAGACCCAGAGAAGACCCAGCATCCCCTCTCTGTCTGAGTAGTGATTGACTCCAGCTGCAGTTCCAGAGCAAGGAGCACCTGTAAGGCAGGTTGCTTGTCGTGCCTCTCGGTGTCCAGGAAGGGCGTGGAGGTGGGATCACAGTCTCCTCATGCTGCACAGCACAGCCACTGCCAATGGTGGCACCTAACAGAGCTCAGCATGGCCGAGGTGTTTCCCATTACAGAGGAGGAGTGAGACTGGTGTGTGCAGGGGACAGAGAAAACAACCCAAAAGCCAGAGTCCGAGCTGGTTTGATGAAAATCAGCCAAGCCTACACTGGAGTAGGTAATGTGTGCCATCAGATGGGCTATTCCTCAAAGCCAAGATCATATAAACACCCAGAACTATTCCAAAGCTATTAGGGAAGAACTGTGTCAAGTAACCAGGGACAAATACACTACTAGAAGAAGTGATTAATCAGTGTCAAGATAGAGACTATCTGTGGCAGCTACTCCATATGGATCATGTCAGGTCATTAGGAGCCCTACATTTTACTGTTTAATCTAAATGGCTGGAAGGATTTCACACAGATGGTGGAGGCATCCAGCCTCGCCTGCCAAGCATCCATGGGCAGGCAGTGAGTGACAGTGGAGCTCCCTGGACCCCTGGGGAGAGGCAGGCTGGCACCAGACAGCCCAGCAACACCTTGTCCTTCTGCCTGGGATGAACCATGGTCACCTCTGGGCTGGCCAGAGCCAGGGATTCACTCTCACCATGGAGGTGAGGGTGTCCACACTACCTTGGCCTGGAACACTCTGCTTAGAGGGAGTATAAATTCCTCCCTCCTGAGAAAGGTGGATTGGCCACCTCAGACTGATGCTGGCTTTTCAACTGAAGTAACAATAGGACTTATTTTCTTTTTCTTTTTGCCTCTATTACATCCTTATTATGGTGTCTCATAGCCTGATTTACATATGTTTTGTATGACTGTGGCTTTGACTTATCCTGCTTATTCTACCTCCTCTCCCCCATTTCTCTTAATAATGAGTCTGCTGTAGGGCAAGGATTTATTCAGACTATCAAACATGAAAGGTGTGTAGGGCATGGAGCACTGCAGAGCTCAGACTTTTTAAACTGGACACAAGAAAGGTTGGTCTGGGGACTCAGTGCCACAATGGTTAAATATCGAGCCCCTACAGCACTGCTGTGACACCCTGGGAAGGCTTGAAACAAGGGCCAGCTCTAATGATGGTCTGGAGAGATTACAGATCCCTGTTTTGAGGGAAAACCATGACATAAGAGCAAAAAGCTGCGTAGCACTCCTGCTTTCTGTGAATACTGAGAGCACTGCCATGGGCACTGGCCAGTGCCAGGACTCCTGAGCCTCATGTTCGTGGTTTCACTGCCATGACTTGACACTGTATGACAGGAAAATGTTGCAATGACTGCAGCAGAAAGTGCAGACCCAGCTCCTGCAAGCCGTGACAAAGTTCTTGTGTACAGGTTACCCAGAGAGAAAATGCAAACCCTCCCTGGGGATACTTCATGGCCTGCTTTAGACATCAGCTCTCAGACATTAACACTTCCATGGCATTTGCCAGGAGAAGAACACAGAGTATTAACTGTCTGCACTGCTGAGAGCCCACTTCCATTACATGCAAAGCAATAAACTCCAAAAGAGTGGGCGAGCCAGATGCAGATGCAGGTTTGCTGGCACTTCGAGTGCTGAATATTGGAATCTACAAAACCTGGGTGGCTTTTCTGTGCTTTTTGGAGAGCAAAGACTTATTTGTGCACAGAGTCAAACCTGAAGCAGCGCTCCTGATAAAGAGGAATTTATTCAAGCACCCCTTTTCTCTCAGTTCTGTTCAGTTTGCATGTTTTGGGGGGATTTTTTTGAGCATTTCTTTGGCCTTGACTTGCCTGTGCCAACCAGGACAAAACCCCTTCTGTTCCAGCAGAGGAGGAACCAAGCAGCCACGAGCAGTGGGAGCATAGGAAGGGCATTAACCCTTTGCAGATCACAAGACTGGGTGTTATGGAGAGCTGTCAGGAAGCAGGGCTGAGATACCAGAAGGGAAGTTACCAGGAAAAGGAGTGACACAAAGGGCACTGCAAGTGCCCTGACAGCCTGACCACAGTGAAGGGGAGGGAGGAAGGAAATGTGAGGAAAAGCAGAAGTTTCACCTCTCATGGACATAGCAGCCATATGGGTGCTGTACTGATGTTCCCACAGCCCAAATGAAGCTGCTGTCAGAGGCACAGCCTGATCTAAACAAAACCAACCCCACTTTTAGGGTTTGCCCTCTAATAGCTGTGCAGGAGGAGTCTTCTTCCCAAGGAACACCCAGCTAGGAGGCTGCAGCAAGCTGGTTGGACATCAGCTTGAAATCCATCACTGTAGGTCCTCTCTGCTGGTAGAGGCAGCATTTTGGAGAGGTAGCAACTGAGGTAAACTCATGAAGGAGACAGGCCAGGAATAAAGCAGCAACAGGGGAAGTAAAGAAAGGGAAATATAAATATAACATAGCTGCGTCCTGGAAGAAAGCAGAAGAGGGTGAGAAGATGTGGCTCCAGAGGTGGAATGTGGACAGGAGCCAGCACATATAAATGGTGTTTTAAGGTGGCTCCTTAAATGTGGAAGATGTCCACCACACAAAGACTTGGCAGGGTGGCTCCATGCTTAAAACAAGCTGAAAGAGACATGGAATGCTCTGATAGCATGCCAAGGAAAACAATAATAAATAAAAAAAGAAGGGTCATGAAGCCATGGGAGGACCTCAGAGGAGATGTGAAGGTAATTTTCACCTGTTCTCACCCAAAATCCCCCTCCCACCAGACTGTGTCAACTCCTTGAAACCAGAAGTGTATTTGTTCTCAAACAGAACAATAAAGAAAACATTTCTTGCCTCCCGCAGACAGTCATGTTTCCCAACAATTAGCAAATCACTGAAATCTCTGAGTGTTCAACCTGGCCCTTTTCCAAAGGGATGAGTATGACTTTACCTCATTGCAATTTGTGTAGGAAACAATCTGAAATCCCATGGCAGGTGTGACACCCACGCCTCCTCCCTTTCTCAGGGACTAAGGATGGGCTCAGCATCTCATTTTTGTGCTTTTCCCAAAGAACTGACGAGCAGAGGGTGGCTGCTTACAAAACAGGAGGGGATTGCCCAAGGACTGGGCAACATCCCACCCTCCACCTCTGCAGTCAGCTGTAGAAATGAGGGGCCAGCAAAGTGCCCTGAATCTCAGGGCTTCATCTCCCACCCCACACGAGACAGGATAAACTGTGACCTGCTCAAACCTGTAGGCTCCCCTGTGGAAAACACCTTGGAGTTGGAAGGGGAGGCATTTTCTATCTCTTTTTTTTACCATGAGTGATCCATATTGCAATAATGGCTTGGCACAGTTTTGTCCTGGTTTCCAGGGTAACCAAAGCTTCAGCATTGACCTCTAGGCACATATGGAGGGTTTAAGTCCAAAGCAATGATTCCCCTGGTAGCAGCTCTCTGGGAAGGGGAAAGAGCAAGCATCTGTTCAGGATTTCAGACTCATGCTTCTACAATAGTGACACCAGCAACAGCCTTGCAGCTGGGACCAGCAGCTTCTTCCACACTCAATTCATGGAAAAAAAATGTAAATAAAACAGGACAGGTGCATGGACAGCACCTCCAAAACTCAAACAAGGAGCATCTTATGGAAAGGTGGTCAGAAGATGAGGGCTCATGAACACAGAGCCTTTGGGCTGGTGAAACATGGAGCTCCATGGGAAATCGAAAAGCTTTGAATGGAAGAAATCACCACATTTTTTAACAAATCCTGTGAGAAAGCAGCACAGGTTTTAACAAATCCACATCCACGACAGGGCCTATGCAGGGTCTCTGCATCTCCCTCTTTCCCGTGTGCCTGTGTGTGTGTATTCCCTGCTGGCAGCCCTCGTGTGACACATCCCTTCTAACGCACACATTAAATGCCTGTCCCTGCCCCGTGGGCTGCATAACCAGCTCCTGCCCACGCCAAGCCAACACGGCCAAATGCAAACTCAAACACTGCCCTGACAGCCCTGGGACTGAGCAGTGCAGCCCCCATGCTCCTGAACACGCTCCCTGGTCCCCCAAGCACTTCACATCCCTTGCCTGCATTACCCCACTTCACACTTTTTTGCAGGGAAATGGACTTTTTTTACAGCCTTGCTTCACCAGGAGACTTGGCATCAAACCTCAGCCCAGCCAAGAGTCACTGTGTGATCTTGGACAAGGTTATTTCACCTCGCCAGGCCTTCAAGCTTCTGCTGCATTTGTTGCAGGTTCTCAACATCCTCATAGTGCCTGGCAGGCTCAAAGTTAATTAAAGATTGCACAGCACTGCCACAAAGATCGTCAGCACCAAAGACAAAGTATCATTAGATCCATTAATGAAATAATCCTCCATCACGCAGCGATGGGGAAAGCTGTGCTCCAGAAGCAGTGGGTGTAACAGCCAGCCCCAGGACAGAGAGCTGGGAGAAGAGACTGTTCTAAACAAAATTCCTCTCATTTTACACTAACTAATTATCAGTAATGGTCTTCAGACAGGGAAAGCACCAGAACATGTGTGAGAGGGCTCATACAGCTCAGCTGCTCATCAGCAGAGAACCAGATTATCTGAGGTCTGGAAACACGGACAGAAATGTAACTCTGAAAAGGGATTTGATTGCAGAATGGTGGTGGGGCACACTGGAATGAGAATTACAGTGCAGTGCTGTGACAGGAGGGGAAAATCTTTTCTTTCCTGGTAGGAGCAGGTCCCCAAACCTGAAGCAGTGCTTTATATCTGGTTATTCCTCTATCTGTGCACATTTGGGGAGAGCTTATTCCTCCTCCCATTGTTTGTCCACAAGGGGAGAGAGGGCTGGATTCCAGTTACATTTCAAATTTCATTTATTCATTCCTTTCATGACAGAGCTCATGACAGCCATGACAAAGCTTCACTGTGCACGGATCAGTTGGACAGTGCACCTTCTGATTGCCCTTCAGGGGACCTTTTCCTCACTGTCTGCATCCCACATTCTGCTGGACTGTTGGCTCACTTGGAACGGTATCCAGATGCCAATGGGCAACACTTCACTGAATTTAACCCTATTTCCTTCCCTGTTTATCTGCACACAAACCCCAGGCTGCTGCCACCCATCAGCAAGCACTGAGACACAGATTCATGTGACAAAATTCCCCAGACACACAAGGCATGGGTAACAAACCTTCCAGGAAAGGCCTTTCTCCACACAAAGGATGCTTCCTGGGAAAGAAACCAAGTTCATTTCGTGCTAGCCCTTCCTAGAGGCTTTCAGACTGTGGCCTGAGAATCAGTGATAGCTCAGGAGATCCCCTGAACACGTCTAGAAGTGCAGGGTTTTGAGCTCATGACCATTTTGTCCTGTCTTCCAGCTCCTGGACACTTCAGTTCCATGAACAGCCAGCCTCTTCCCAAGCAAGCAAAAGGCTCCTTCACAGGGGAATTTAGGTGGAAACAGATGGAGAGCTCCTGCCAAAGTTATGTCAGGCTGTTCAGGACCTTGAACAGCTTGAGTGCCTTAAAATCTTTGGCCCCAGGCCCCAGGTAAGCCTCATTTGTTGCTCCAGATGAAGCCAGGCAGTGAACAGGCCATGGGATGGCCACCAGGCACTCTGGAAGTGACCATCAGCACCAGGGAATCTGCTGCACTCCAGCTGAGGCATCTCCATGGCACAGACTCTGCTTTATCCTGCTGTTCCTCTGGCTGTCCTCCAGCCACATAAAATCCGTGAGGGGTAGAGGACCTGGGTGGGCCAAGCCTTTCCCTGTTTTTCTGGGTGCTCTGGCCCGTTGAGACAATAAAAAAGCACCCAACCTTCCCGCCAGGCAGGTCCCACCTATACCCTGAGCCTAAGAATCAGGCTCTGGAGCAGAAAGGATGCCCAGGATCAGTGCAGCTGCTCCCACCACCTGCACAGGGCCCTTGGTCCCGGCTGTCCCAGGAAGCCCCGGGGGCACAGAACTGCTTCCCAGGGATCTTTCCCCCTCACAGCCCCACCAACACGGGAAAGGAGCCTGCAACTGCTGCTTTGACTGCCAAGCACTAAAGTCCTGTGATCAGCCCTGCTAAGCCATTGAGTTTGTAGTGTTTAGGTGTCTGAGTTTGACTGACAGCCTTAATTATACAGGGACAGCATCACAACTCAAAGAGACAATTGCTGGCTCAGGCTGGTGAAAAGCAGGAACAATATTCTGCCCTCTTAGACGAGGGTGCAGAAAGTGAGAGCTCAGCTTCCCCATCTGATGGTGATCATCTAATTATCCTCAATGAGCTCGACACAAATCCCAGCTTAGCAGGGGGAAGCACGCTGTGATGCTCTCAGTCCACCTATACCCTGGCCTGGAAAAAGATCTTTGGAAGTCTGATTAATCCATCCAAACAAATCCCACTGCTCACCACCATCCTCTGGAACCCAGGGCTGGCAACTGCTGCTCCCCCTGGTCATGCTGAGGAGCTTCAGTGATCCCGCAGTGGCTGGCTTTAAACAGGAAGCCCTGAGAGCCCGGTGTGCTTTGGAAGGCAGGGTGTTTTCCTGCATGGATGGATGTACTTTAGGGGAACGATATTGGGAGTGTTTCCCAGAAATATCTGAGAGAGAACAAGCTGATCTCTGCTGGCTGTAGACCTACTGCGGGCATGGGAGTGCAGTGAGGGGGTGCCCTTCACACGCTGCTCTTTTTGCTTAAAAATGCAAGAAAAGTGTTCTCTTGGCATTTTTCCTCCAGACAAGGCTTGCAGGCTCACACTGCACTCTCCCTTATAAACAGGGCTTCCCCTTTTCCTGCGTTGACAAAATTTGCAGTAAGAAAAGAGATGTGAATCTTTCAGCCTGTAACTCCACACTGGGAGAAGAACTTTGGGTCTGAGCAGTAATTTTGTACTTGCAGCTTCCCACCCAGAGGATCTGCCCCTGGAGTTAGGCCAGCTGGGCACACCGAGCAGTTTCTGGCTGGTTGCTGCTGCTGGGCTTTCCCTCAGGACAAGCTGAAGCCCAGGGAGGGAGAGCAGGTACAAGGAGTCCCACAAGCCACCACAAAGAATTAATTTAATGCTTTGTGCTTAAGTGAGGGAAAGAAAAAAGGCCAAAGCATTTAGAAAATTCTGTTTTCTTTTTATTTTCAAGACGTGATCATCTAAAACCATTCCATCTGTCCTGCACCAGGACTGGAGCAGGGGCTGGAGCAGTTTGACACTTTTTCTCAAAAAGGTCTTTCTCAAAGCCTGGCTTTCACCAACACCTCCTTGCCGTGAGCAAAACAGTCCCAAATATTTATATTTGCATATATGTAAATGCAGCCTGGCTGCCAAAGGGCTTCATTTGCCCATTTCAAGCCTGCTAGGATTATTTTCACAGAGGCTTTTTCTTTTTCTGCATGGGTTTTTTTCCTCCCATTTTAATTAAAGTATTTGTCTCCACAGCAGGAAATGTAAACTGTGCAGCAGGCAATCTTGATATATATTTTAAAAGAGAAAAAAAATGTTTAGCTAAGTTATTATCTTCAGCTATGCACAGAGGCACTCTCTAGCCCTTTTTCTAGAAGCCAGAAAAATTAAAGACAAAAGGAAAAAAGACGGAGGCTGATCCTTTAAAATGTAGGGAAAAAGTAATAGACAAGTTTTTATTCTGTGTCTTGAAATGAAGGGTCAGATCTTCTCTGCCAAAAAAAAATCCTCTTAGCAAAACACAGGATCTTTTCTCTAAGAAACACCAAGAGCTGGGGAGTAGCTGAATTATTTGTAAAACCTGCTGCTCAAGGTCTAGCTGCTAAGCAGTAGTGAAAATCTCATCTTTTCTGAGTTTAATTGAGAGATGGCAGTGCTGAACTGGGTGGTTTGTGTGTGTTGACATCATCCTGGATTTGGAAATCAGTCCTGTTCCTGATACTGTTGTTGATGACGTGATCTGAAGGAAAAAGCACTGATTTACTACTGATTTACTCCTCTGTGCCTCAGTTTTCCTGCTTGCAAGATGGAAATTATCATAGCTCGGGCTACAAACCTGGAATCATTGGCAAAGAGCAGCTACAATGAGTCCCTGCAATAGACCAAGAATAACACAGAACCCCCCAAAAGATGCATCACTCTCCATTCTTCAGAGAGCAGTGGATGAGTTGAGCTACCCTGCCCCTTTTGTGCATCAGAGATTGCAAACTTGGAAAATAAAATGCCTAGAAAATGTGAGTGTATTCTTGCTGGTTCTATTTCCCTCTTCTCATACCACTCCAAGCCTCTGTCTCTCTTACTCCAGAAAAAAAAAACAAAACAAAAAAAACCAGCTTCTCTAAATATTGTTTCTTTCACATCAGCCCAGCAGGAGAGGCAGAAATCAAATTATAACCACTGAAATAACCATCAGTGCTTAGTGCCAGAAGGGTGGGTGGAGACACGGGAACATTTTGCTTCAGGCTTCCAAATAAAAAAAATCTATCTTTATTAAAATAAACAAGTGCAAAAGAAGAAACGGAAAAAAAATCAAACAGCTGCATTCACAACAGGGAGATATCAAATATAGAGTGCTCCATCCAGTGAGAGGGACAAGAGCTGCAGGAACCAAACCCCTCCATCCTCTCTTGGAACAGGTTTTTTCCCCCTCCTCTCCTGATTCTGAGTGTGTTTTCTCCTGGATATATTTCTTCTTGCTTATGGAAAAGTTCTAGTGAGAACTTTTTTTCCTGTGGGGACAAGGAGGAGAAAAAGCAGAGCCATTCCACCTTGTGCCCACCAGACAATTCCAGACAATCTCCATGAAGAGGATCACACTGTTGTTGATCTGACAATAATTTGGGCAGAACTTGTTGCATTTGTACATCTCGAAAATCTTTGTAGATAAGAACAGATAAATACCAGGATTGTCATCTCCAGATATTTTAACTGAGTTCCTCTCCTGTGGGGATTATTTCAGGAAAAAGCCTGCTCTGTATGGAAATGCTGTTTCAGCTTTTCTCTTCATCCCTATGGTGCTCCCGGGTTTTTGGCTGGAGGATCTGCACCTTCAGGAGCAAGCAAAGTAACAAGTTCCTCTTTCTCTATATTAAAACAAATAAAAAAACAAACAAACAAACAAAAAAAAAAAAAAAACCTTCAACTAATTCCTCTTTCCTTCTCTTTTTCCAGCTGGCAGCCGAGCATGTTGTTATCATGCAAGACCTGCACCGGGGCTCCATTCCGCCCAGCGCGCCTCTGGAGCCCATCTCTGCGCCTGGGGGAGCTCCGGAGGTGAAAGCAGAGATTTGGCAGCCACGGGGGCCGAGCCAACCCAGGGCAGCTTTGCTCAGTGCCGGAGGAATTTGGGACACGCTGCCTTCCAGGCGCTGCCGTCCAAATTAGCCCTGGGCTGACCTGCGCTGCTGCCGGGCCGGGAACAGCCGGAGCTTTGCGGGAGGAGGGAAAGGAGCTGCGGGGAAGCAGCCGCTGCGCATCGCGGAAGATGCCAGCCCAATGTCACCCTCGGGCCACGCTGCAGCTCTGTGTCTGCTCTGCTCCCAAGGAGATGGGAGATCCCAGCTCCAGAAAGCTTTGCCCCGCTCGGGAACAGCAGAACTTTGGGTGCGGCATCCCTCAGTGTCCCTCCACACTTTATCCCTGGCAAGCTGCACCTGCACGGCTTGGGCTGCACGAAGGGAGCCGAGAGGAGCGAGCGTTGCGCGCTCCTGCAGTGCCATCATGTGCTGTAGGTGCACATTGCACAGCCCGCACGGCTGCCACAGCCCGCAGGGCCGGCCGGGGACAGCCAAACATCCCTGTCCCTGCTGCCGGCACTGCGCACCCAGCAGCGGCACCACTGCAGCCACCACTGCGGCCACCCTGCAGCCAGCACTGAGCGCCCTGCGGCCACCACTGCGGCCACCACTGGCACGGGTGCAGCTGGCAGAGCAGCTCTGGGTGACCGAGTGTTTCAGCAATTGATGTCCTTCAGCACAGGGCTCAATCAGCCCCGTACCCGCAGGGCTGCTGAAGGCTATGGAGATCTCAGAGAGGAATCAATCAGGATCCCTCAGCAAAAGAGCTGTGGAGTGGAAAATGGGGATTTTGCCTTCCATTTCACCTGGAATATTCCTTATGCTATGGATTTCCTAGCAGGCCCTTCTTGCTGCTTAATAAAAGCTTCTCCAACCATGGCAGGTCCCACTCCTGTCACAGAATCACAGAATCATGGAATGATAGGATGGTAGAAACAGAGAATCACGGAATATGCTGAGCTGGGAGGGACCCACCAGAACCAGAGCAGCCCCTGGCCCTGCACAGACCCCCCAACAACCCCACCCTGGGCACCCCTGGCAGCGCTGTCCAAACACTCCTGGAGCTCTGGCAGCCTCGGGGCTGTGCCCATTCCCTGGGGAGCCTGGGCAGTGCCAGCACCCTCTGGGGAAAAGACTTTTTCCTGATTTCCAACCTAAACCTCCCTGTCACATGCCCAGCCATTCCCTGGGTCCTGTCACTGATTATAAAAGGGAAGAGATCGGTGCCTGCCCATCTGCTGCCCCTCCTGAGGTTGTTGAAGACCACAAAGAGTTCTCCCCTTGGTCTCCACTTCTCCAGGCTGAACAAACCAAGTCAGATCAGCCACTCCTCACAGGGCTTCCCCTCCAGATCCCTCCCCATCCTCGTGTCCCTCTTTTGGACACTCTCCAATGGCTTCATGTCTTTTTTATATTGTGGTGCCATGGCTTGGCCTGCTGGCTCTTTGCATTCCCCAAGTCCCCTCCAAGGCACAATTCCAAGTGATGCCTCCTTCCATTCTCCTGTTTTCTCACTGCTCCGATGCCAGCTTTCCAGCCCAGAGCTTTGTCAATCCCTCCTGCCCTCCTGCAGCTCCAGCCTGCCTTCCCCCTGAACCTCAGACACAGCAAGGATGCAAGCAAGCCCTGGAGCCTAACCAAGCCCTAGAAAATTCTGCAAGGAAAAAAGGAGCCATGGCAGGGGAAAAATTAACTCATGCAAGAAAACCCCAACCATTCAGGGCATACTGCCTGGGCTGGGGGATGAAATCCCAGGAGCTGATGACACTGACCCACCAAAGCAAAGGGGTTGTTTTAATGAGAAGCTGCTTTTCCAGGCTCTGCTGCTTCATCCCCAGCCAGGTTTTGTGGGAAGGAGTGGGCAGAGGGGCAAATGGTTACCACACACCCAGGGTGAAGTGGGCTGGCAGGGACAATGTTCCTGTGAAGAAACTCAGCCAAAACCCTTCCTCTGTCAAAGTCTTTCTCAGAAAATCTGACCTTTCAAATCCAGATAACAAGGAGCCAAACTATTTAGGCTGAAAGTGTTATAAATAGTTTTGGTAATGCCCCCACCTCATCACCCAAAATATTGCCATTTGCCTCTTACACCACAGCTCTGCCTTCACTGCAACACGTGGCTATGGCTCACCACCTCCTGTTTCACTTTTTAATGAAAAAAGATATTTGGGAGAAAGTTGGTTCTTTGCAATCAAATAATAAACTAAAGGATCCGCCCCAATCACATTCTGACAAGAATTTTGACTCAGAGTAAACGTGTTCCAGCATAAGTGGATGAAAAAAGTTTTAGAGAGGAATCACAATATTTACTCATTTTTTACTCAATATTTTATTCATTTTGTAGCAGTCTAAATGATAGCAAAACCATACAATTAGGGGTGCTCACACATTCACATTTCCTTCCTCTTTGCATTTCCACACCTTTCCTAGGCTGCTCCATCTGGAGGAAGGTTTCCAGCCAGGCATGGCTGGCAAGGGGTCAAGAGCAGAGGGACACCCTCAGAGCAGTGTCCAGGGCTGGTTTTGGGTAGCAAGGGAGAATCTCTTTAAGCTCATGCTCTTTGTTAAAGCTTTTTGGGAAAGGCCCGTGGTGAAGAGGACTCTGGCACTGCCCATCCCATCCCACGGACACCCCTCTGTGTGCCTTCACTGTGAGCCAAAAACTTCCCACGGGCAACTCTTCCCTCAGTCCCTTCTCTGCTCCAGCACATGTTCAACCACGCTGACAACGGTGGGATGCCGCTGGTTCTGCTGAGATGCTGTCCTGATGTGGGTGTCTAGCTGCTGATCAGCCCTATCCCTTTTCCTTCCCCCACTTTGAGTCACACTTTCCAGTTTTTTTGCTGGCAGTGGGATCTATTTTAATAGAAGGGAAAGCGATGCCTCTCCAGACTCCCTGTGCTTCAGCTTAGAGCTGCTGGATTGCTGCTGCCAAATCTCCCCTTCCATACCCCAAAAACCTGCAGCTGGTGGCACAGGTGGGATGAGGTGGGGCTTCAGGTTCTTCCCATGCCTGGAAAGGCAGCAGGCAGCTCCACTGCTCAGCATCCATTACTCCCACTAGGGCCAAGCCTGTTGCAATGTTTTGGCCCAGAGGCAGAGAAAACCCAGCTTTGCTTAGGCATAAGAAGGATGTTTTCCATGCAGAACTTCCAAAGAGACATTAGGCAGGATCAGTGGAGCAAACTTCTCTTTAAACACCAGCTGCAGAAGACAGAGACTCAGAGTGAACAGGGGAAAGAGCTGCCTGACACCAAAGTGCTGTCCTTTGATTTCATCTTACCCCTGTGCCAAAGCGCAAGGAGGGAAACATCCTTCTGTGGCTGAGAATTTGCACAGGGGCTGGAAGAAACCTGCTCTGCCCTGGAGCAGATCCACACCAGCAAGGAGGGGTCACTTTGCTGCCACATCCCAACTCCTGTGCTGGGCAGTGCTCCTAAATTCCATTAACCCCTCTGGAAAGCGGGCCAAGTCCTTCCTGCACACGCAGCAGCTTTTGGTTTGCACATTTACACGGGAGGGCTAAACCAAATCACCACAACAGGCAGAGCCTGAGGCTTGTATCTCCTGGTAGACTGAGCTGAGATGCTGCATGACCCCGGTATTCCCTGCATGCTGCCAGCCCAGCAGCAGCTCTGCTGCAGCCCTGCATCCCCGCATGCTGCCGGGAGAGGCAGGGGAGGAGGCAGGAAGGCTGTGCCTGAGAGCTGCCAGCCAGCCACCCACGCCTGCCAAACTCCCCGGCCCAGAGGAACAGTGTAGGTTTGGTCACGCCAGCGAGGAGCGTCACCGCTCCCCGTCATGAGACCAGCCTAAAATAATAAACGGTGCTAAGTGACAAATGTTCCCTTCCTCTTCATTCCCCCCAGCGTTCAGGAGGCTTTCACAAGCTGTTAAAGGTGGTTTCCAGGGTTTTTTCTGTGATGGATGAAAGTTTGTGTTTGCTTTAGTGAGAACTTATGGCTCTGTTGTATTAAAAGGTCCCAATAACAGGACTTAGAAGTTAATAAAACAAAATAAAACCCACCAAATATCACAATATTTGCAATACAAGATTCAGTTTGGTCAGGCAGGTTTCTTGCTTGTATTTACAGGATTCCTTGAGGTGACCCTCACCAGAATTACCTTATGTGCTTCCAAAAAATCCATGATACAGGTGAGGACTCTGGCTCCCCTCCAAGCTCACAGCTGTAGGAACCCGAGGCAGAAGGAATCCACAGACACATGCAAGCTGACATCCTCTGGAATCAGATGGTCTACTGCAAATTCCCAGTCCTGGTCTCCATTAACCCAGGCCTCTCTCTGCCTCTCCCTGTTTTGTGAGCCAAACGTGTTCAAGGGATGGGAGGTGAAGAGAGAATGATTTTTCACTGTCTCTTTAATGCAGGAGCTGGGAACATCGAGTTAAATTAGTAGGAGATATGCTGAAAACAAAATAAGATATTCAGCTTCACACAAGAGAACTATGGGACTATTTGAGTGAAGATTTTTCTGGATGCCCAAAGTTTGCATAACTTTAAAAGATGACTAGGCAAGCTCACGGAAGAAAATTCCAGCTGGAGCTAGAAACCACAAGGATCTCCCTGAGCTGCAGATTGCTGGAGGCTGTAAGAAAAATAGCACTTTATGACTGAAGTGTTTCTAGACATTTCCCAAAACGTGAACTGTGGGTCACTGCTGGAACTGGAATACCTGGATGAATGTACCTGTGCTCTGACCTAGCCTGATCGTTCTTCCTTACTTATTCCAGTGTACAGCACTGCAGGAGGTAAAATCTGTGCCATTGAGAAGCTGTTTGCCTGTTTTCTGAAAAAAAAAAATCTGCCTCTGAAGGCTGAGTTTGGTCAGGACTCAGTGGTGGGACACTAGGGTGCTAAATCAAAGGTCCAGTGACTGAGCAGGAAAATCCCAATGACAACCAGCAGGGTTTTATGAATAGACAGCACTGTCAGGTAGCTGGGATGGAAAAACACATTCCTGCTATCAGCTCCAAAGGCTCAGCCTGGCAAAGAGTGTGACTGCAGATTGTGAGTGTCTGTTTCCTTTTCTTTGTTTCCTTGTTGTCTTTTTTAAACAATCTGCCAATTCATCATTAAGAAATTAAATATTTTATAGCTGCTGTGATGCTGATGACAGGTGCCAGATTGATTGGTTCTGGCAGAGGGAATTTGCTGCTCATTTCTTCCCTTTGCAGCAAGAAGTTGTGTGCACAGGGGTAGAGAGAGGGAAGAGCTGAAGTCTCCAAGCTGTCCAGATCTGACCCAATAAAGAGTTTAAAAATAGGTACAATCTGGAAACATATTGGTGCCAAGAACCACAACAACAAAAGCCCAGCTCGAGTGGCTGCATTTGCTAGTCCTGCACACGGTGGGTGGAAGGGGAGTCTCCCTGGCATGGCTTGCAGGGATGTCAAGGTTGCCCTGACTTACAGGACGCCCAGGACAGTGCTGCTTCCAACCAGCCACAGAGCTCCAAAAGGAGCAACTATGTCATTAGAGCCAGAGACCTTGAGCTGTTTTCTCTCTGCCACTGACTTCCCACACAGCCCTGGTACCTCCTGGGCAGGAACACACCTCTCTTTTTGTGGCTGTTTCAGACAGGTTCTGATTAGGAATGAGCTCATCTGAACATCACCATCAGATCACTCCGTGTGACCCAGCTGCCCTCCCCTTCCACCAGCCAGCCCGCCTGCCCTGCCCTGCGCCCAGCCCTCAGTGGAGCTCATCCCGTGCCCTGGCAGGATCTGGGGATATGGGAAGCTCTTGGGGATCTGGGAAGCCTCTTGGGGATATGGGAAGCTCGTGCCCACATTTGGTCACCTCCACCTCCTCCTTCCCCCCAGCTTTTCCACACGCCAAGCTCCCCTGGGGCAGCCTGGCTCGCGCAGCGCTCGGCTGAGGAGACAGACGAGCCACGTTCCCAGGGATGACACTAACAAGATTTAGTATGTGACTAAGGCTTGCAATCGGTGGTGATAACTAGAGAATTACCCTGATAAATATTTGATATGATTTGGAGAGTAATAATAGATTTTTCTTGCCCATGATTTCCATCAAGAAGAGGCAAGGGGAAAGAGCTGCTGAAAAGGGGAATGTAATTGTGGCATCCATCTTTCTGTCTGAGGTTACCTGTCCTTTGCAATAGATCAGTGGGGAAGAGGGCAGGGGGGACGTAGAGGAGCAGGAGGTGACAGGGCATCCCTCAGCCCCACTTCATTCGAGATCTGCTGGCAGGCCCGAGGCTCTGAGAGGATTGAGTGTGTGATTCCATGTGTGTGTGACAAACCAAACTGAAAAATGGAGGGGGAAAAGGAAGTAAGGCCAGAGAAAGAAAATAGGATGGAAAAATCCAGGGCAACAATGGAGAAAGGTCTGGGCTGGTGATGGGAAAGCTGGGATGCAAAGGGAGCTTTCTCTGTGTTGTTGGATGTAAATATAACGACAGCACCCCAACACCACCAAACCCCAATAGGATTCCCACTCCTCAGAGCCAAGATATTTTATTGGCATGTAGATGAGAGCAGCAGATATCTCTGTTGAGGTCAGTGACACAGCAAGGCCTCAAAGAGTGGGAAAGCAAATCTCCCCCTTCTCCCCCTGGCATGGGGTGGCCCCAGAGACCCCACAGCTTTTGCTGCTGTTGGATATCTCGGCAGGATGGCAGCTCTGTCCTGGGGTCACAGGGCTCCAGCACACCCTCAGCAAAGGCCACTAACTGGCACATAAAGGTTCAGTTTCCACCTTGCTGGATCCTCCACAAAACCATGTTTAAGACCATAGGTAAGTTTTAATTTCTGAGGAATCACTCTTCCTCACACTGGCAACAGCACAACCCTGCCAGGACTCGCCAGCTGAGAATCTGGGACACCCAGCACCCAGAGCTGCTTTCCTGGTTGTGGCACCCGCCTGCTGTGACTCACAGAGTCACTCCACCCCCCCATGCCTTCATTCTCTTCCCAGTGCTTCCTCTGCTGGTGCAGCTGTCCCCATTGGAGCAGAGGTTTGACAGTGCAGTGGTGCCTGGATCTTCAGTTTCCACCAGGATATAAATCGAGGTGTCCTGATTTCCAGAGGATCTGTCACTGGTGGAAGCAGCACAAGCTATCTGCCTCTGAAATCATGGGTCTCCTTTCACTTTGGTGCCCAATTTGAGGCCTCTGACAGTAAGTGTTGACCTCATTCTTTATTCCTGTCCTTATTTTGCACTCAAGTCATTACTCAGGCTGCATTTAGTGGCATCAGCTAAAGGAGATTTTCAGATAATGCAGGCAAAGCAAGTGAGAACAAAGATCACAGCAAGGAAAGTGGTTCTTTGGCATGTTCACATAACAGCTACTCCATCAGGTAGAACATGACAGTTATTGTAGGAATCTCTTCATAAACCCTAATACACACTCAATTATATACTCTTAAAATTCCCTTTTTTTTCTGTATCACTCATCTAGAGAAGTGTCAGATGGAGAAAGGCAATAATCCACAGAGACACCAATTCATTTCATCGACATGCTCGGGGATAGTTATTAATAGCAGAGCTGCTGGCTAATTGCACATGTCCTGTTACAGGAGATCAGTCACTCACAGAAGAGCTTGAAAACAACTTTGTGTCATTTCACACAGAACTGTTTAGTCAGGGCTACACGCCCGTCCTTGCTGGGCTTGTGTAACCTTGGTGAGGGTTTGGGTTTGCTGTGGTGGAACTGTCCTGGAGCTCTGCTTCCCTCCCTGAGGGCACAGCTCCACCTGCACAATCCAGGTTATCCTTTCAGGCTTTAGTGGTGGCACAATCTGAGGGGCCAGGGCTTGCAATATCCTTCATGTCCTCCTTATTAAAAGGTAATGGGAAAAATAATCCCAAGGGATTTTTGTCTGTGAGAGGCTGTGGACAACATGGTTGTCTCTTCTCCAAGCCAGCAGCAGAAGGAGAGGGAATGCTCAGCATGTAACAAACTAAACTCACCACTCTGCTATTGATAAATCTCTTATTTATCTCTTATCCTGCTCTTTATCTTATTTATCTCTTATCCTGCTCTTATTTAGGACCATATAAAGTTCCCAGACAGGGACAGAGATCTTATTGCATGAGATGCTGCACACACATACAAATAATACAAATGAGACTTAGGGTCTTCTAAATAATAATAATAATAATAATAATAATAATAATAATACAATGAAATCAGTGTGAGAAGCCCCATCAAAGACAAACTCCATTCCTAGCTCTCATCCTTGGTGCCAAATCCCAGTCCACTTTCCATCACTTCCAGCTCCCAGCAATCTTCAGGGGCTCTTGAAATGAACAACAACTTCCATCATCACATCGTAAAGGTTAATCTCCCCTTCAAGCAATCATCTTGGTAAGAATGAAGAGTTTAATTTAAGGATAGTTTCTAGACAATAAAGCGACAACTTACATGGCTGCACTGAAGAGACAATCAGACAAACAAGGCACTGTCTCCAATGATGGATTCATTCAAACCCGGAGAGCTGGAGTTGAAAGAAAAATTCAACATAGCCCCTCTGAAGCTGAGACCCCAATCCCAGTCCTGCCCACCAGCCTCTCTACCGTGCTGGGCATGAAAAGAACTTGGATTACAGAAGCTGGGAGCTGCAAACAGAGAACAGAACAATGACAATTAGGATTTAGCAGAGCTCCCGACACCCAGGGGAGCAGGTACACCAAAAGGACTGCGGGGCATCATGTTAAAGAGGTGAGGCAAACAGACAGACACGCTCCTGTCCAAGGCATGATGCAGTTCCTGAGGTGCATTATTTAATAGGCAACAAGTCACTCACTGAGAGTCTCTAAACCTCAGCTCCTGCCTCTTCCTCTCTCTGGGCCCACCAGGCTCCCCTGTGCCGGGCACCTGTGAATGTAATCATCCCAGCGGGGGGAAGAGCTTTGCAGGAATTTCCCTTAAACAGCTTTCTCCCCAGGACACCCGCATCTACATGTAATTACAGCACATGTGCTGCTGGCCCAAAGCGGAGAAGGAAAACCTGCAGGCTCACCAAAGCCTTCCCCTCTCTCCCTCCCAGCCCCATCCAGGGATGTTTCAGCTTGATTGCTCAAATCTGACTGTTTCCCAATCTTCTTTCTCTCACATTGACCTCCCAGCGTGGCAGGAAGCAATAATCAAGGCTGTGACATGTGATAGCCCTGTGCCAGACAAGGCATTAGCAGTTCCTTTAGATTTAAGCCCAGTTCATACCCACCCCGTAAATAGCCTTCCCAGCGAGCTCCTCAAACCCACAGTCAGTTCATCAGGATGCACTTGTCCCAGTTTCACAAAAGGCCTGGAAATGAGGCAAATAGAAAGCCAAGGAAAAGAGCTTATTCGAGTTAAAATTACTCTAATACACAAGCAACAGGCAGGAGGGGAAAACATGCGCTGCGCAAATGTTACCAGCACACTGGGCTCCAAATGCCAGTTTGCAGCTTTAGGCAGCTTTAGACAGCAAAATACAGAGGGGATTGTCCTGTGCTGATGTAAAGTAGGAAGAATGCGGCAGGAAATGCTAACTAACAGGGAGCAGTAAAAAGGGGATAGCACAGGATAGCAGGCACATCACCAGGAGCCTGGACAGACAGTTTGTGTTCTCACACCCGGCAAACTCCTCTCCTGACCTGTTTTTCCTGGTTTTCTCACCTGTTCTGGCTACATTAGACTTGAGATTTTCTTATGTGTGCTGCTATCATCACTTCAGTTTCCCACGCAGATGTTCTGGGTCTCTGTCAGGAGCCTAGAGGGATTCTCAGGAGCATCGGGAATGAGAAGGCTGTTCAGGGTACTGGGAAGAACTCGAGGGAAAGAACCCTGCCTGGGATAACGGGAATGCCAAGGGCATTCTGGCTAGCAAGGGTGGTCCTTGTCACTGCAGGTGTGAGAGGAAAAGCTCAGATCTCAAAACCTTCCCTTCTGTCTCTGCATCTTCCACCGGCAGGCAGGGAACCTCTTCCCCTGAGGTGTTCTCACTGTGTTCATGCTGCAGCTGCTTCAGGAGCTGTGTCCCAACAGCTTATGGAGCCATTTTACCTGTCTGGAACTTCTCCCATGTCAACCTGTCTTTTACCAAATTAAACGTGCTGTTCCTGACTCTTCTGACCTCCTGCAAATGTTCTGTTTTCCATCTTCCAGCCCTCCTCTGCATTCAAGCAAGGTTAAGCTGATCCACCCTGACCTTAAGAAGCCAGACATGGTCAGAGACTCCATTTTTTGTCTATATTTACTGAAATACCCCTCCTGATACATCCAAGGATAGCATTTGCCTTTCTTTGCCTGACATCTCAGGCTGCAGTCACTCACACCACACAGTCCTCGACCATTTGCTGCTCACATCTCCTGTATTATATCTCAGACTATCACAAGTCCTCACTTTCCTGATCTGTCATCTCAGTGTTTCTGTTTGCCCTCTCGTTTCAATTGTTCTGATTCTCAAGGTCACTTGGTTCTTTCAGACTTGTGCTCTCATTCTTCTCTGCGTTGTCAAAACTTCCAGTTCTGCATCCTGGGAGCTTTTAGCCTCAGGATCTTGCTTTCATTGCCAAGATACTCCACAAGAAGAAAAGATCAGTTCCCAAACTGGTCTGTGAGAAAGTTTTTTGGCAAATTCCCTCCAGAGAGTTGCACCTCACCTTACAGTTTACTAATCCTCCTTCCCTTCAGCTTCACTAATAATTTCCCACGTGGCACCTATCAGATACCTGACTGAAGCTTAGATAAAGGAGATCAGCAGCATTTCCTTTGTCTAGAAAATCAGGTATCTTATCAAAGCAAAGCTATCATGTTCGTTTGACACAATCTACATTTCGTAAACCCATGTTGCATCTTATCTCATTTCCCCTTTATCTCTGCGTATTTAATTGTTCTTCCCTTCAAAATTCACTTTGAAATCTCCAGTCAAGGTTAGACTAAGAGGCTTGGAGTTGACTGGGTAACTTTTTCTCTGCACGTTGCTACTTCTACTGCTCTCTGATCATGTGGTATTTTGTTACTAATGATCTTTTCTGCTGGACCTGCACTTTAACACGATGATTCTTTCTGACTTCAGTTGAGGTGCAGTCCAGTGTCAGGGTGTTAACACAAAGGAATATCTACATAGTCCCAGAGGTCTGGGAGAAGCACTGTGGGACCCCAGCTTTGCTGGGTGTCACTGTAAAAGTGAATGGGAAGGAAGCTGGCTCTGTGCAAGCAGGGAGCAGAGGGGATTAACGAGGTGAGACTGGGCTGCTTTGTTTGTGAGCAGCTTTAAAAAATGTGAAACTTACAGTGATGGTTGTCAAAGTGCTGCTTGCAAAGTTCCCCACCGTCACAAGCATCACAAGCGACTGCCAGAGCTTTAATGTTAATTGGACAGATTGTCTCTGGTTTTGAAGGGAAAGCTGTGATTAATGAAACAACTGTTAACGAGGCTGGAGCAAAGCAGACCTTCACCTTCCTTCTTCTGAGAGGAGGTAAACAGCAACTGGCTTTGGCTGCCCTTAAGAAGCTGCTGACTGAGAGCCTTCCTTAAAATCACTGCCAAAACCAAGCTGAAGAGATGAATTCAAGGAATGGAGAGGAATGAAAGTGCTTCATACCTCCAGGAGGAGCAGGAAATCCACAGCCTCTTCTGTGCTTTAATTCCTGGGCAAGTTTTCCTCAGTTTAGACATTCAGAACTGACTAGAAAGCACAGTCCTGGACCTTAGGTGTCTTTGGGCCCACACGGATTCTCCATGGTCTTCTGTAATCTGTGACTTTGCACTAATCTAATATGGGGCCATTTTGCTCTCCTAATTCAGAAGTGGCTTTAATGTTTGTACTGACTGCTGAGTTCCATATTTATGCTCACAGAATCTGCCAAAGGAATAGGTATAGATCCTCCTTGGATCTAAAACCTAATGGAATAAGTGTTTTGTTTTTTTTTCAGTCTTCCTTTATCACTGTCTTTCCATATCCATGGACCCTTGATCTCCACCTTCACACCCTCTGCTTCTAGCACCACCCCTGAATTTCAGATCTGCCTCCCAAGGATTCCTGCAGATGCCTATCAGAACACAGAGCTTAAACCAGACAGGACCTTCACCCTCTGTTACAACACTTTCCTCCCCTGTCCATGAACATGGTGTCTTAAAACACACAGGCTAAAATATTTCCTATTGTTTTCAGAGTGAAAGCACATGATTGTGCTCAGGAGTACCCAGCTCCCCTTTGACTCTTTTTCTTCAATTTGTCTTCTGCTGAAGGAGAAGATTGCAGCTTTTGGTGCCTGAGCCCTCTGGAGTCTTCCTACTCCCCCAGTGAATTCACTGGGGCATCTCCATGGAGCCATCCAGCCCCATTATTAACGCTTGGATCTGACTCTTCCTCTCACTGTAGTCAGCAGCACAGCAGGCTGAGCTGAAGGGGACACAGATCAGGCCTCCCAAGTCTGCCTTGAGCAGTGAACTGAGAGCTCTCCCCCCTCTCACAATGTGCTCGCACTCCCAGGTCTCTGGTCATTACTCTCCTTGCTGCCTCATTACCAGAATGTGCCATTAAAGTTTTGCTCACTTGAAAATGATCTCTTATTATCTCTCCATGGAAATTGCCCGGGCAACAAGCTTCCTTCAATATCTATCAAGCCAAAGAAAGCCATTAGAGGAACTACAGGGAGCTGCATGGGAGCTGCTGCCCCAGCCCTGGCTCAGGGATCCCCCGGCTCTCCGGGGCTCTGGCTCCATCACGAGGCCACAGCAAGAGCAGCCAAGTGTCCTTGTCAAGGTCCCTGTGAGGCTGGGGTGGAGGATACCAGGAGCCCAAATGTGGCACCCTTTGAGGCTCCCCCCAAAAAGGAGACCTGGTGCTCTGTGCCAGCACCACGAGTGGCAGCAGCTAAAGGAGAGGGGAATGGCACAAACTATCCACACAAAAGTGTGTAAATGCTCCCAAATAATCCTTCTTGGTTGCTTTCTTTTGGAGTGTCTCTCGTGAAGAGCCCAGAACGTCTCCTCTCTTCACTCTGGATGTCCACAGGGCTGTTTGTCTGGCTCCATTGCACCAGGCTGGCTTTTCCAGGCCACGGATGCAGGAGGCATCTCAAGGGCATGATTCATTTCACCTGCTTTGGACACCAGCACAGGATAGATTGCACCCCAGAGGTATCAGTTTCTCTCCCCTGCCTGCAAAAGAAGAGCAAATAACTCACTGCTGAGGGGATCTGGGTTGCCTGATGAAGCAGATTCTCAGAGTCATTTCTGGAGGTGCTAAAGCATTTGGATTAGGGACATTGGGAAAAAAGAAGTAAGGCCAACTGTTTAACCATCTCCAAAATAGAGCCCAAACCTGTGCAGATAAAGAACTCGGTCTCTTGATACCTGAGTGCTTGACAGGGAAGTATCAGACTTCATCAGAGTACCTGAGGCTGTATTTGATATTTAAGATGTTAAAAAACCCTCTGGATTCACACAGGGTGGCAGCAGATGAGATCCCAGGTCCTCCTTTATCCTGCATTGTCTCCCATGACTCTGAGTCACACGGATGGCACATGGTTGTTATTTTTTTATTATTTTTATATTTTTTATCTTTATTTCTCTCCCTTGGCAGAATAATAGCACTGCCCTGTCTGCCACCTTTGCAAGAGTCAAAGTCTAAAACACTCAAGGCATTTTGAGACAAACAAACTTTAAACAACTGTGGGAGGCAGGGCCCTGCTCTGCCCTTTCCACCACCAAAGTCTGCAGGTTGTATTTCTGCACTTGGGAAGAGGCTCGATTCTCTCCTTGCAGCCCTGAAAATGGGAAAGGGAATAAAGAATAGGGGCATGTCTTCATTGCCAGTCAGAGGTCTGCATTCAGGGGGAGTTTTAGAGTGGGAACTGCTTTCCAGCAGCAGAGGTGTCTCCAGCAGCAGGGTACAGCTCACCTGGAGCTGACACCCGGGGAGGGATGGTGGCACTGGGTTACCTCCCAGGCTGTTGACAGCAGGGATCCTTGAGCAGACTGGTGCCCAAGGGTGTTGCATGTTGGATATCTGCTTTCTCTGCTCGCTGGTGTGGATCCTTGCTGTGCCATGCTCCCTGCTGCGGGGGCATTCTCCTGCCTGTCTCCTGCCCCTCCTCATCCCTTTTGCCACCACCTCATGCAATTATAAGGCCACAGGGCTCTGCTGTAAGCAAGGGCTAGCACATATTTGGCACAGCAACCAGCTCCAAGGAGATCTTTACATCCTGCCTGGTGTTTTTCTGGATTTTATCCTGGTTATTGTCACCTGGGTAGGACGTTCACTGTGGTCCCCACAGCCTCACCCTGGACTGGAATAGATGCTCTGCTCAGTGGTGGACCCCAGGATCCAACCCAGGTCTCCAAGGGCCGTAATCACACCACTAAAAAATAATTCAAATCCCATGAGTCCCCATATTCCATTTGTATAGCTTCCCTTGCCATCAGCAGAGTGGTGCTGTGGCTCAGCCCGGGAGAGGAGGGGAAAGGGAGAAAAAAAAGACTGAAGGAGAGAAAGGGAATTTGTAAGCAAAGTGATGCCAGTACTGAAAAGCAAACGGGAGATATGGGCAGAGGAAAGAAAACCATAGGTATGTGTCATGTTCTTGTAGGGTCAGCAGGTTTCTTGCTGGAGCTTTTCAGAGCCTGCCTGGTGTTTAGGTGTCTCTTGGTGACCTGGGGCTGGTTTGGAAGGTGTATGCAGGGGCAGTGTTGGGAAAACATTTGCATTATCCACACAGAAGTCTCATAGCCCCTGCAACTCTCTTCTTGGTTGTTTCCCTTATGAATGCCACTGACATGAGTCCATATTAAAAATAAAAAAAAAAAAAAAAAAA
>VZSE01010148.1:159191-214746 GCA_013398275.1 Promerops cafer | reverse complement strand
AAAAAAAGAAAAAAAGAAAAAGAAAATAAAGATATTAAAAGAAAAAACCCTAATCTCATTGAAGAAGGGATGCATTTTGCTAAGCACAAAGCAGAAACAGGGTCTCTGGAGGCTCAAGCAGTGTTTGTAGGACTTGGTTTGGACTTCACAGCCTGCTCAGCTGAAGCAAAGGGATGTAGCACAAGATTTCTGTTAGCTGACTTGGTCATAAAGCAGCCAATTAACTCTGAAACTCCCAGGGCAGGATTTAATTTCTTTCAGCTGGGCCCCACATGTGCTCTCTTTCTCGGGCTGGCCAGCAGCCAGCTCTGCCAGAGCAGCCCGGGTGTTCCCTGCACCTGGAGAGACTTTGAAGCACTCCGTGGGCTCCCACTGACACTCCATAATGGCCCTGCGAGTCGGCACTCCTGGGTTCCTCCCTGCCTCCATCTCCGCCTTGAGCTACGACTTCAAATAAACCATTTCCTTCCCTGTGCCTGCCAGCTGTGAAACGTGGCTAATGACTCTCTCCTGCCTTTCCAGATTGCTCTGAGGGTCCCTGCAATCACAGGGCAGTGTTATTGTAGGGATAGGAGTGGATTGCCCAGCTCAAAAATGCTTTTAGGAGACCTGATTGTGCTGAAGGAGGGGTTCGCTGGCTGAGGCAGAGCGGTCAGAGGGTAAAAGATCAACAGACAGGATAGGAGAGGTCTGAGATCAGCAAAGATCAGAGCACCCAAGGAGCAGGAGGATGAGCAAAAGGAAAGATCCACCTTGGTTAATATTATGTCAGGAATAACCTTTCCAATGCGTTATTCACCAACAAGAGGATGGGGTCACTTTCTGCTTTTTGAAACATTTTGGGAGTTCGGGGTTTGATACTCCAAAGTGGGGAAACATCCAGGGTAGTACTGGGCTCTTGTAAAGTTAGTCCAGCAACATATTCCACTCAAAGTAAGCATTTACTGATTGGATCACATTAGATCATCACAATTATGATAGCAACGGGGCTTTCAAGTATTTCTCCAGGTATGAGGATATCAGGGGACAGTCACAGGACAGCTCTGCTAGTTCAGGGAACAGAAGGAAATTGGATCTTTGGGAAACCAGATTGGAATTTTCTGCATGGGGTAAAGAACCTGTGCCCATGGCTCCCAGGTGTTGAAGGAAATATTTGGCCAAATCCAGCCTGGATATACTTAGACTCTAGCACAGGGTGGTCTGGGTCATTTCACACTGGGGAAGATGTCAATGTTTAATTGAGATTGAAAAATTGAAGTGAAACAAAAGTACTAGAAGACCTAAATGGAGTTTATCTATGGCCACCCCATGTGGCAGGAATTCTCAGAAAGTGTTTAGCCTGGGGAGGAATGTTAATGGCAGGAGTATTGCAGAATTATGAGAGTCTTAGTGAAAAGGAATTTATTGCTCTTCTTGCCTTGGAATCATAATATGGAAACTGCGATCTTATTCAATTAGATTAATGGTTAGGCAAATTTAATACAGGTCAAAAGAAAAAAGAAAAAAAAAAACCACCACCAGAGCTGATGTACTGTGTAGTCAGTTCATGTAATTCACTGCTGCAGGAGGTCAGAGAGTGATGTGCTGGAGCTGGAGTTAAGAAAGAGCTCTGTAATTTTACAGCCATTAAGAGCATGTCATTATGCCTGTGAATGGGAGAATGGAAATCTCAAATCTGAGAATGCACAGGAAGAATAGCCTTAGGAAAGAAATTCTCCCATCTTCTCCCATCACCTTTCACCAGCCTGGGAGCTGTATCAGGCTGGGTTATTGCCATGACCCCTGGAATTGCCTGCTGGCACCCCTCAGAATGCGTGCAGGTGCTGAGGGGTGCAGTGAGGCACAGCCAGGAGCTCGACTCCTTCAGTTTGCTGAGCAACACTGCCTTTCCTTGCAGGCTCCCAGGGCCTCCTGCTTTATTGGTTCAAGGAAATCCTCACTGCCTGCACCCTGGAATGCAACAGCCACCGAATTCCCCACTCCTCCAGCTCCAGTGGGACTGGCCAGCAGCAGGCAAGGAGAAAGGCAGTGCTGTTTTGGTGGCCTCCGACTAAAAATCCCTCTCCCTATAGAGGATTTTTGCAGTTGACATCTCACAGCCTGAGAGCAGAGGGTGTTCAGCAGGGCACTGTCCCCACAGGGAACCAGTTCCACAGAAGGCAGTACTTCCTAGGCTTCCTAAAACCACAGAGGGAACTCTATTTCCATAGAGGCAAAGAGCATCAGGAGCAGCCGAATGCCTCTGTGCAAGTCATTTCACCCTCTAGATTTTCACAGATCCGTGAGAGAAATGAGCTGGGAAATCTGGAGTTCCTGTCACAGTTTGCTTTTTCCCAGGGAGAGCCATGGGATCTCATTCCCAATGTCGTGGCCCTGCTGTCTACACAAAAACTCCCCATGTTTAGGTGAGGAAGGCGATGACAAGAGGGCATATTGAATCCAGGACAGACGTCACGGATGTGGCACGCTCAGTGAGCAACTGGGACACTGTACTGGGTATCTCCATCTCCCTTGGTTTGTGGTTCATCTACATCATCAGGTGCTGAGCTGCCCCTTCTCCCCAGAAGCTAAATGGAGACATTCCTAAGAGTGTCACATTCCTAAGAATGTCACAATTGTAAGAATTAGATGCATGTGGGAATTCAGTGCGTTTTCCACCTGCCTTTGCATTCAAACATTGAATTAATCTGCATTAAAACAGACATTGTTTTCTGTGTTGTGTGAGGAACTGGGGAATAGATTCATGTTTTAGTCAGGTTCTAATTTGGGGGAGAATTAAAGTCTCATAAATAAGGCACAGTGTTTGTTCAACGTGTTGTTGAAGATATCCATCTTTAGCTCCAATACAATCCTTTTCCATTTCTACAAGCAACACAGTGAAACGTGAAACATTTTGTATGCCATGAGCACACAAAACTTGTGGCCCAAGTGCTCAGCTGGTGCAAGCTGGCACAGATGAGTGGCTGGCAATGCAAAAGCATCCTCTGATGCTGCACAAAGAGGTATCAGAGCTGACCTGGCTTTGCTGTCACGTCTCCCTAACACTGCTCCCAACCCGTGCAATCACAGCTGCATCTCCCTCCGGCTTCTCCATTCCATGTGGAAGCCTTTGCCAGCATGTGGGATGTGGGGAAGGGGCTCCCAGGGCGAGTCCCTTCCTGCTCTGCATGGCTGAAAACTTGCTGTACCACTGCCTGTGCTCATGGGGAAACACGGATGGATGCCAAGGGTGAAAATGTGCTGGAGAGCATTTCCCAGGTGGGAGATTACCCTTTGAGCCACCCAAAAGGCCTTAGGCAGGAGCAGCCAGCTCAGGACCTGTAGTAAAACATCCTTTATCCATCCCCATGGTTTGAATGTCCCTTCTTGCTTCCGTGGGTTTTCTGGCTGCACTGAGACTCCCAGAGGAGCAGGCACCTCCCTGCTCTGTGTGCTCCTGCCGCCGGATGTTGGACTCTCCCGCCAGCATCCCGGGCTCCAAATGGCCTTTCTCCAGCTCAGCTAATCTGTCACTGCTGAATCTGTCAGCTGGCACGTAATGGATGTGCTCTGGCTCCGGGTGGGCAGGGAGGGATGGCACAGGCCCAGGATTTGCAATGCATGTCTCAGGGAAGGGGGTAAAAGCTGCAAATGTGGTGCTTTTCCCTCCCTATTTCCAGCAGGCTCCCAGCCCATTTCAAAGGGAATAGCCCAGAGGAGGCTGGTGGTTTTTTAGATCTGCTGATGCTGAACTAATCCCAAATTTTTGCTGTTTCCACAAAAAGTTCCCCTGCCCTCTGTGCAGCCTGCATGGCCGACACCTGCCAGAAAAGGAGAAGTGGGGTGTTTGGGGCAGAGCCAGCTTTCCAGGACTGTACCTCCCCCTCTCCCAGGTGGATTTGGCTGGCACTTGGTGCCAGCTCGCAGTGCTGCTGCGGGTGGGAAGATCTGCAGCCACAGGGGCCCCGTGTCAGACTGGTGGAGGGGTGTGAGCCCACAAGCTGTGCTCATGTGCACCCAGAGTCCCCAGCTCCAGCCCATCTGCACAGCAGAGAGGAGCTGCAGGCTGGACCCTGCATGGCAGGAGCCCAAGCTGGCCCTGGTCCAGCTGGAGACCTTCCACCAGTGACAGCCCGTGCTAGGGCTGTGTTTCACAGCTTGTGAGTCCCTGTCAGTGCCTGGGTGACTCTGGACTCTACACAGCAACCAGTACCCTGCTCAGACCTCCAGCCTCTGGTTAAATAAAACTTACAATTAATCATCTCCAAAAGTCCTGCCCCTGCACACACAGGCCACTGTCCCCTCTCTGTAGAGCAAGCTGTGCATTTCAAAGGCATGGGTCAGGCACCAGGACTTCCAGCAAAACATATTCCAAGAGATGCTGTGGAAAGTAATGATGGTGATCCCTGACTCAGAGATCAGCCATGGCACTCACAATGCACTAAAGCTCTTTACATCTGTGGCAGGAAGAACATGAACTCTTGCAAACCTGTCCAGTCACCTGAGGCATAGAACCACAGACCAGTCTGGATTGGAAGGGACCTTAAAAATCATCTCGTTCCAGCCCCTGCCATGGGCAGGGACACCTTCCACCAGACCAGATTGCTCCAACCTGGCCCTGGTTAGGTCCCACACCAAGATAAATGCACTCACCCATGCTCCTGGAAGACCCAGGAGCTTTGCTGGCTGTGCCCCAGAGCATTGCCTGGAGCACAGGACAGGGCAGCTGAGAGTTTTGACATGGAGCTCACGAGCCAAGTGACACAGCCTCAGTGCAAACATCACATCCCCCAGGATGATGGGCCTTGCCTTGTCAGGCACAGCAGCTGCACAGAGCTGTCACAGCTCTTGTGGCACCACCTGGGTTATTCTGTCAGCTGGTCACCTGTCACCAAGAAAATAATACACACTTGGAAGGAGGGTACAGCAGTGCTGTGGTGGCCTTCAAAACTCACTCAGTTACCCCACCAAAGCAGCAGTTGTTTCTACCTGATGCTCTTGTGAAGCCAGAGAGGCAGAATTCCCCTACATGCTGCTGGGGACACAAAAAGTAAACAATTTTCCACCCACACTGCTCTTATGTCCTTGCTTGGGACTTGAGACTTGACAGTACCTCTCTGAGACTGACAGAAACAGGGAATTGCTCCATGGCAGCCTGGTTAAAACTGGCTTGAGGACTTCCTATCTTCTGTGGTGGCCCCAAAATCTGTCAACCTTTGTGTTTGGACTGGAGGCCAGGGGGCTTTGCTGATCTACACCTGCAGATTTAGTGGAGATTCGAACATTGTAATTACAGGTTTTCCTGTCCTTGACACTGAGCTTCCCCTGTTCTCTCTCCAGTTCCAGCTCTGTGGAGCAGGCTCTGTATCTTCTGCAGGGCTGTTTCCACACAGGGTCACGTCCTCAGTGGGTGTAGGGAGAACTGGCCCATCACCTTCACACGGTGCTGCTCCCTCATGGGATCCCTGCCCTCCGACTCCAGCTGCCCAGAAATCAAGCACATTATATAAACCAACTGTAAGGTCTTTTCCTATGATCCCTGGAGAAAGATTGGCATTTCCCAAATTATTGCCATGCCCAGTGGGTGTCAGGGAAGGCAGGGTTCAGTTACCACCCCATTAGGACTACAAAAAGCCCTAAGACCATGAAATGTGCTTGATTTGCGTGAAAAACCCGATCTGCCCCTGGGGTGAGTTAGTAAAGCTCCTCTAAACCACGCCAACAGCACATTTGGATTGATCAATAGCCCTGGCTCAGCTATCCTTGCTAGGCAGTAGCGCTCATCTACAGCAATTCCCTAAAAGCCTGGGAAGGGGAGGAGGTCAAGCAATTTAGCAAGGGGACAGGGCCTTTGCATTGATTCAAAAATGTAACGGGAGCTTTGCAGTGGTTTCAAAGTTGCCCCTGAGGTACCTGATGGGCCGCAGGCAGGAGGCAAAGCGCTGCTGGTCTTTGCCTCTGCTCTGCAGCCCAGCAAACCTGGGCACCAGGGGACAGCTCCGAGGGGTGGCCAGGGATGACTCCACAGCCCGGCTGCACAAACAGCGCATCCCAACCCGAACGAGAGAGATGTGCCAGAGATTAGAGCACCCGGATAGAAGGAGGAGCAAGGCCCGCATGTCTAAATCGATGGAACAATCAGTCGAAAGCGAAAGCAATTTCGAGATTAGGCCTCCTTTATGGAAAGCAGTGATCTCTTTGTGATGAAAAGCCATCCCAGCCTATTGCTGTAATCTTACCTCTGCTCAGGCAGGTTCCCTGTGTCTGTGCCTGACCCACTTCCTTCAGCTCCTGCTCTTGCTTCCTTCAAGTGCAGTTTTAGCTCCACATAAACACCTTGTTTAAATTGCTTTAATCTCCAAGTGCTCTTGCTATTGATTTGAAACAGTTTAGCTGTCAATCAGCCCTTTCTCTTCACACTGCGGACGAGGAGGAAGATTCAAATAACAAACAAACAAGAGCTGGATGAGCAGGGAAGTTAGTTTGAGTTTTGCAGGGGCTGCCAGTCTTTATGGAGTCTGGAACAGGTGGAAACGAGGTCATTTCAGGTGGAAATGAGGTCATTTCAGGTGGAAATGAAGTCCTTGCAGGTGTTGAACTCCGCAGAAAGGCACTATTCAGGAGGGAGGGCAGTGTGTGCTGCCCTGCAGTGCCCTGTTCTTGCAGCCTGTGCAGTCACTCACACAGCTGTGGGTGTCTCTTCCAGCTGAGTGTTATGCAAATATTTCCAGGAGACAACCTCAGTCTTAATGAAGTTTGCAGTCAGCACTAATAAGACACACACGCACAGAAGATAACGCAGGTAAACAGATGCACAGAGACAAAAAGTACTTTTCCCAAGGGCAGTGCGTGACTCCAAAGAGTCTCCTGATGAGGATCCAGCACCTCACCAAAGAAAACAATAAATAAACACAATAAACATTCAATAAACCCATTCAGAATGACTTTTCTGTGGGGTACTGAGGGAAGGAATGGACCTGCACTCTTACAGGGCTCTGGAACCCTGGCTGCTGGCAGCTCTGTCCCAGAGGGCTGTGCAGAAGTGCTGCTGAGGAAGGACTTTAGAGCTGGACCAGCGAAGCTGCGGATGCTCCTGCAGGCAGTGATGCATCCCCTGGCACTTCCTCTGGCTTGGAGAGCACACCAGGCCATCTGAACTCGGGACCATCCTGATGGCAGGCTGGAGGCAGAGAGCTATTATTTCATCATTACAGCAAGGGTAATGACAGGGCCGGAGAGGCTGATTGCTGCTGGAGAGGTCAGCAGTCAAGGAACTGAGAAGGAGAATAGAGATGAGGAATGACACACGTGGCTTTGAAAGTAGCGTGTGGCCTGCTTAGCCTTGCTCCAGTCACAGTATTGATCACTAAAATTAAGCTGGGGATCTCTAGTTAGAGTCTTCAAAGTGGAAATGCACTGAGGTCCAGTGCAGTGCTAGTCAGACACTGAAAATCCATCAATTAATCTCATTATGCAAAGCCAATATTAGACACAGCAACATTCAGATTACTCTGCCATCATGGGCTGAAGAGAAGCACCTCTGGTGCCCTACTTGTTTCTGCCCCTTCCCACAAAAGGTTTCCTTACAGCCCCACAAGTGTGATAAGGACTCACCCTGCGCTCTGCCCTGACGAGAGGGAAAATTTCCCAGGACTCTTCCCCTTGGATTCAGTGCAGAGGGATTTCCAGGGAAATACCTTTGTCTACTGAAATCCTCTGAATGCTGTGGCCTGGGAGACTGGGCAAATGACAACCCCAGAGGGGCTGGAGGGACATGGGGGTGAGAAATGGGGCTTCAGCCGTGCTCTGAATAATCCAAGGCAGAGCTGCGAGTCCTGCAGCTGGAGCGCTCAGGGTTTCCTGGCGAGGGCTCACAGAACAAAGAGGCCTGAAATCGATTGGGTCATTCATTTGAATGTTTGAAATAATAATAATAACTCTATTTGAATGGCTTTCTTTCCCCTCAAGCAATTTAAGCAGCTGCTCAATTTCCATTTGGCCTCGAGATCCTTTTATTGATAGGCTCTAAAAATTTGCATGTGGTGGAACGGCTGCTGGGGAGTTTGGGGAGGGAGGGTCACACCTTTGGAACTACAGGGGCTGTGGGGTTTTCACTTTCTTCCGCTGAGTTTTGAAAGCAGGAGCAGAAAAAAAAAAGTTGGAGCAAAGGGGTCACAGAAGAGCCAGCACAGATCAAGAGAGAAAAGATCACTGCCTGCACAAAATGAAACAACTGTCCTACAATACTGTCTCCTCTGCTACCAGTCCACTCTCAGAAAATTCCAGTGTTAGATACAGGATAAGGTGAAAGTCCTAGGGAGAAAATATTCAGTGATTGAAAGACTAAAGATGGAATAATGAGTTTAAATACAGGGTAGGTTTAAGGTTAGATGGACAGCTGGCCTTTTATTTTCACCTATACAACCCCTTCCTTTCAAAACTAATATTCTATATTTTCCTAATATAATAATATTCTATATTTTACTAACATAGTAATATTTTAATATTTTACTAATATTCTTTGGTCAAATGGGAGAAGAAGAGGAAGGAAGGCATCAGAAGGATGCATGCAATTTTTTTGCATGATAGACAAGGCTGGGGTGTGAGGTGAAAGTTGCTTCTGCATGGGGGAGCTTCAGAATATCCTGACAGCTCAGAGAAAACCTTCTGGAGGCTGGTAAAAGACAACTTATGCAGGGAAGAGTGTAATATGGAGAATAAAAAATACACGTCAGCAATCCCTTTCTGATGATAGAACAAAGTGTCATTCCAGGAAAACATGCAAATTTGAAAGAGGGAAAAGAGAGAGGCTATAAAACAAGTAGATTTTTTTTTTCTTTTTATACACAAAACAGAGACTGGATTGATTTCATGATTTTAGAGGGCTTCAGTCCTATGAATAAAGATGTCTTTCCCCAGTTGTTCACAGCTGGCTGGCAGCCACTGGACACAGCAGCGAGGGCCAGAGCACAGACCAGAGCAGCCAGGACCAACTGGTGGGTGAGGATTATGGACAGACAGGGGCCTGAGGAGAGGTGTCAGCTAAAACAGGACAGGGCAGCAGCAGCAGGGTCACAGCACAAAGACTTAATCTGTGGGCTTGTTCTCCTCTGCAGGGGTGGGCTGATGTGACACCCACGCACTGAGCAACAGCTGGCAACATCTGCCACAGCTCCTCCTCTTCTTCAGCTTTCAAACACTGCTGTCCTCATCAGTTCTTCTGATTTCTCCTCCCCTTGCACTTCCTGATTGCTGCAGTTTGCTTTTTTTTAATGAAGTCCCTTACTGGGGCTTCAAAGGGGAGGTGCACAGAAGTCAGGAAGAGGAGGGAGTGGTGCCTTTCTGTCTTTCAGGTTAGAATTGCAAACACACACATATGCACACGCACCGGCAAAGCAAAAGAGGGAAATCAATAGCCCTGGTCAAAACTCATTTTCAAATCTGAATGAAGTTTGTGATTAGTAGAGCACCGCAGATGCCACTGTTTCAGTCTTGATCTTATCCTTAAATTTCAGCCTTGCAGAATCACGGAAAACTGGGGGTGAACAGGACTTCCAGATGCCACCTAAACCACCCCTTGTCAAACAGCCCCATTTACAGAAGATTCTCCAGCAGGGAGAAATGCCAGCTCCTCATCATGGTTTGGTTTTGTGTTTGGACTAGAAAAATGCAGTGGGCAGAACCTGCTTTCTTTGTTGAGTTTGCCCCACTCCTGACACCCAGCATGTTCCGGGATCTCCCAGATCCCAAGGGCAGATCCCAAACTCAGACTTTCCTCATCACCAGCTCTGCCAGTAGGTTTTAGCATCTTCCCTACTGGGTTCAGAATGGGTGGGGAGAGTTGGGAGGGGTGATCATGCTTGGAGGAGAAGGAAATTCAGGCTATTCTAATCTCCTCTACAAAATTTGTGATTTTTAATTTTAATTTGTATTTCATCAAATGACCACAGGCAGGTGGGGTAGGAGGGTGGACAACCAGGCAGAGGTAGGTGGGGTGTGAGACTGTGAGAGAGGAAATGAGGAAAATAAACTTTGGCCACCTGAGCTTGTTTCTGAGCGGGACATAACTGGTTATTAGCAAAATCCTACAGAACCACAATTACCTCCTGCCTGGCTGGGATGTAAATGTCAAGAGTCCTGCGGCTGGGAGAGGACCACGAATGTCTGCAGCACAGCCAGGGGGGTGAGGAACCTCCAAATGAGCCTGACATTTGCTTAACCTGAAACAAAGGGCAGGGAAGGGGCCCATCGCAGTGACTGAGAGGGCTGTAGATGAAGAGCAGCACCTCCCTTAAACACAGGCTTCTGTCGTGGCTGTGGAGCTGTGACAGAAGGTGAGCTGTGGGAGTTTGCACTGCGAGGGGGTGCCAAGAGGGTGGGTAGAGGAGCAGATGTGTTCACACTCCCTTTTGGCAAAGGGAATAATAACATTTGCCTCCTTTAAAGGGAAGGCTGATGAATAGTTAGTAAGCCTGGGCTAGGCTGCTTTCCATAGGCTCTGTCTTTGAGGGCTTTTCACACAGGAGAATTTGAGAAGCAGGACCTCTAAGCTAAATAAAGAAAAGCTACACAGCAGGAATGATTCCCTTTCTAGCAAAACTCAAAATTCAAATAAATTTTTTGTCTTCTTCTGGGCAAAAATGAGATCTCAAAATTTTATGGGCTTAACTGAGAGGGGAAGCACAAAGAACAGGTTCCCTCAGATGAGTCAATGTATTTGTGATAAGCAGAGTCATCTAAGACAAGATAAATGGAGGTTCAGGTCTGCTTCCACCTGCTTCAAAGCAAGGCTGGTGTCAACCACACCTCAGTCATTCTTTGGGTGATGGTCCTGTGTCCCACCTCGGTTCAGTTCAGCATCCTTGTCCATTAGACTTGTCCTGCTGCACTTATGAACTCATCTAAGCTGGTTCACCCCCCCATTAGAAAGAACTGATGTCCACCCACGAGCATTTTCCAATTAAAATCCATTTCAGGGAAATGAAGTCATAATAAAGGATCTGTGGTGCTGTGTCAGACCAAAGGTTCACAGAGCAAAGCTTCAGAGAAGGTCTAAGATCAGGCTACATAAGGAATACCCTTTAGGTCAGGCAGTTTCCAAGTACATTTCTAACTACAGCTGGTTTGTGCCACTGGAAGGACATTTGGGTTCAAGGCACCTCAATCCTTAGAGTCTCCTGGAACTTTCCTTGAACCAGCACACAGCCATCACATCACTTTTGCTGCACACAAGTACGTGCATGGGTTTGAAAAAGCTGCTTATTACAGTTCAGTGGAGGAGGATAGACCATATTTTATCCCAGATCAGTTTGTAAGGTTCATTATTGATTTTAATGTACCTGTGCCAAGAGGCAACAATGGGCACAGTTTTTTAAAGAGAAGGAAGATTAAATATACTCAGTCCTTGTCACCTTAGCAAACATTTATCCATCCAGTTGTGTGTGATGAGAAGTCTCTATTCCAAAGGTGGAATTAAATTTTAATAGGACAGAAACATGTTTCTGGGGCTGTCATGGCCCAGGATTGGAGCACACTCTTAGCACTGAAGGGAAACACCAGAGACTGCTGACAGAAGGAAACCAGAAGGTGATAACTTATGGCTGAATGACTGATAATGGGGAAGTAGTTGACGCAGGACAGGACTGGAGTGGAGTGTCCTAGCCAGTGATGGGAGAGGAATCCTGCTCAGCAAGGAGGCAGAGAAACCCCAGCATTGCTGTAGTTCACGAATGTGATGCCAAAGTCAGGATGAAAACCAGCAAACCCCAGTAGAGACCAGAAGGCTCCTCACTGGTGCACACTCAGTGCCACAGGTGCCCCAGCAGCAGCACTTGGCATGCAGGACTGTGTTTACAATTCAGCTTCTTCCCTGCTTTGCAGTGGGAAGAATGGGGGAATGTTCTGGGGAAGGTGCAACCCTTCCTGGCAGTGTAGTGAGAGGGTAATGTCCTTCAGCAGGGAAAGGCTGGCACAGCGGGTGAAGCCTCTGCTGGGCTCCTCAGGGCACAGCCCGGGCTCCTCAGGGCCAGAGTGCAGCGTGTAGCACAACGAGCTCTGATGAACTGGGCCAGTGGAGGCTGGGAAACCATTTGGGCAACTCCTGTGCCCCGCTGCGTGCCACAGAGTGGGCACAGCAGAGCTCTCCCACCAAGGTCCCCTCCGTGCTCCACCAGTGACCTCACTGTACCTCCTGCCCTTCAGTGGCCTTCGCAGCTTCTTACTTCCAGTCATCACCAGCCACTGTCTGGATTTAATGAGGCCAGAGTTCGCTGGATGAAATAAATGCAGGTTCCCGAACTCTCTAAACCAAAGCTAATGAAAAATATATGCTCCCTCACTCCTGCTCTCATTTTCACATCCTGCAAATTATCTGTGCTAATGCACGCAAGGCGCTGCTCCTCCGCGGCTTCAGATGCTGAACTTTGAGTCTTTGTCACATCAGCCTGCACCAAGTAATTCTGTACAGAAGTCTGACATTTCCAGTTGAAAAAAATAAATTGATTAAAATTCAACAGGCATGTAGCGTTCAGTTTTTAAAGGTCGGCAAATCTAAGGAACTATCAACTGTAAAATAATTCAGCATTTAGAGGGGAGGGGCAGCTGGGGGGAGTCCTGGGAAGAGGGAAGGAGCATGGAATGTTAGGATCATTTACTGCCTGCATTTCACTGTCAAGAACATAATTACAGGCAATTTAATTGTTGTATAATGGAAAGGGTCCATCTTCCTGAGCAGCACAGCCAGATCTTCCTTTGCCTCCCTGGGCTCTGTGCAGTGCAGACATGGGGAGGGGTCTGGCTGTGACCGGGTGTTCCTATGGAGGAGTGCCTGCACAAGGACCTTGGAGAATGAAGGTGCAGGCTGGGTGAGGCTCAGCTGAGGGAGACTTTCAGTTGTCCTTCTGTGTAGAATCACAGAACCATTCAGGTTAGAAGATCACCCAGTCCAACCCCCCTGCCAAGGCAGGGTCACCTGGAGCAGGTGACACAGGAATGAGTTCAGGTGGGTTTGGAATGCCTCTAGAGTGGGAGACTCCATGACCTCCCTGGGCATCTGTTCCAGAGCTCTGCCACCCTCCATGGAAGGAAATTCTTCCTCAGGTTGAGGTGGAATTTCTTGTATTGTGGTTAATGTCCATTACTCCTTGTCCAGTCACTGGGCACCACTGAAAAAAAGGTAAAAGGATCAGGCTATTTGGAGCAATAGCTCCATCCCTGGAAGTGTTCAAAGCCAGGCTGGACAGGGCTTGGAGCAACTTGGGATAGTGGAAGGTGTCCCTGCCCATGGCAGGGGGTGGAACAAGATGATCTTTCAGGTCCCTTTCGACCCCAAACCATTCTGTAATTACAGAATTACTAATTGCTAAGAAACCTGGAGGCAGAAGTCTTCAGTCTGAGCCTTCTTTGGCAGGTTGCAATTTCTAATTAGGACACGCTCTCTTCCCTGAATTGCACTGTACACGTATAAATCATGTTATCTAATGCATGGATTCTTTTCTTCTCCCTTATCCCACACTCTTGTTAAACTCTTTCTTCTTCAAACCCTTTTGTGCATGAACTTGAGACCAGTTCCTTCCAGCCTGGAATACGTTTGGTTTCACTGCTCTTTAAACTCAAGAAATATATTCCGTGGGAAACATGTCCTAGAGCTTAGAGGCACAGAGAGCAGAGAAGGGCCTGGAGAGAGGGATACTCTGCCTTTATCACTCAGAACCCCTGAATATCAGGGTACAACCAATATGCTTGTGATTTATTATTCCTTGTAATATCAAATTCTTCCCTCACACCTGTGTCAGACCATTGATTTTACTGGGGACAGGAACATTGTGACTGAAGGGAAGAACGTGGCCCATGAAGTTACTGTTGGACTGTGGTATCCAAGCCAAAGACCACCAGAAGGGCTCCAGGGAGCAAAAAATCCACATCAAAGGAGAGCAAGATGACTCCTGCTGCAGGGGGGCTATAGGAAGCTTCTCCAGGGGAAACTGTGACTCATCAGTAGGCCAAACCAACCTTTAAAATTAGAAAGAAGGGGAAAAGAAAGAGAAAGAAGGGCCAGCAGGCACATTGCTGTTGCTCTGTCTGTTGCCCAAATGCTGCTGTAGTCAGTACAAAGGAGAGGCAGAGGAAAGAGAACATTGTGCTGTCTTCATTTAAAATGCTCCCAGCATAATCTTTGCTAACTCAGCCCCATCCTTGGGCCTCTGTCTTGCCTTGTCTCAACAGGAATCCACTCCAGTGCATCACTGCAAGCTCCTTCTAAGCTTCTGACCTGTCTTATACCACTGGAAAAGCTTCCGTGCCCCTTGCCCTGGCTAGTGAGCCCCTTTTGCAATGGGACACCCACATCATCAGCACCCATTATACCAGCCAGTGCAGGGGTTCAGCCCTTCCATCACCACATACAAGACCTGGACCCCCCCTTCTGCAGGGCCACAAGCTTACAGCTCAAGTCTCCAACATGCTGGGTACCTGCTCTGGGCTGGTCAAGCATACCAGCAAGCAGGGGCATCTCTCCAAGTGGTCAAGGCTCTCCAGATCCTACCCCTATGGATTGAAACCTGTGCTGGGGAAAGAGGAGGAACCCCTGTGGAGCTTGCACAGATGGGGTCTGGGGCAGGTGGGGCATCCTAGCTCCCCAGCGAGCAGGGCCTGCTGATGGCAACGCGAGGGCTCGTTCATGAATCAACGTCAGCCAGGCTCTGCACTGCCTCCCTTCCCTCCCACCGGCACCCAGCAGCCAAAAAGCACTATGTTGATTATTCAAGAGTGGGCTCTTAACAGCTCTAATCAGCTGATAATCCAATAACACACTCAGCTGAGCTGCACTCTCAGCTCCCAGGTCCCTGCGCTGAGAGAACATTTACAGCTGCCTCGTGTCGATAAAAACTGCCCGGCTGGCAGGAGGGGAGCACAGCAAGAGAATCTCACTCCCTGCTTCCTCCTGCTCCTCAGCCAGCCCGGCACACTCTTCCTCCCAGCCCAGCCTTTCCCAGCCCCTCTCTGCTCCCAAATTTTGGCACAGCTGGATGCTGGTGGGGTCCTGCCCTCGCCACCATGCAGCTCCCACTGTCCAGCTCCTGGGATCCTCAGGAAAGGAAGTTGCCTGTTCTCTAGAGCTATGCCCCTGGCAAAACTGTTTTAAATGTAATAAATAAAAGGGGAAGCATCGAATCCACATTTTGAAGGCATTTGAAATGCAAGATGCCAGGGACCAGCCAGCACAGCCGCAGGCCCTTTCAGTTCTCCAGCACTTCAGCACAAACTGTGAATGCTCAGCCCGGGTGGCCTGGAGCCAGCGCAGGGAGACATATTAAACGCAGAAATATCTCTTCCTCCGAATCACCCCAGCTTTCCATCCCAACCCCATCCTGAGGCAGGCAGAAAACCATTCACACATGCTTCTCACTGCTTTCACAGCTCGATTTCTCAGATAGAGAGTCTGGCTGAGCCTCCTGGCAAAGTCCTCTCTCCTTGTCTCACCTTCCATTTTGCATAGCTCCTCTTGTCCACCCAGGTCCCTCCCTGGGGCTTTGTCCCACCATGGGGTCATGCTCAGCCCCTCCTGCCCCACACACCAGCTACCTGACCCCATCTCATTAATCAATTCCCCTCATTAGCCATGTAATTACAGGCAACTGCTTAATTCCTCCAGCTGTATGACAGGGCTGCACTAGAAGAAAGTGTGGAACGCAGTTCTGGGCCTGAGTACAGATATTCCATTAGGAAATGAAACCAATTTCCCCAAGCACTGAAATGAGTAGTTGTGTCTGTGAGTGCATGCATGCAGGAGTTTGTGCATTCAGAGCATATCACCCTTTATTTCCTGAAACACTTTAGCTGGCAGATTTACTACCCAGACAAAAGAGTGTGAAGAAATCTGTATCCCCTCTGTAGCCCTTTCCTGGGTACCAGAAGAATGAAAGTAAAATGGAATAACACAGGGCAGGGTGTTTCTTCCTCACCAGCTCTCCCAGCACACGGATGTCTCCAAATGGTAATTTTTCCACGGGTGCCCCTCTGGAGCAGGAAAGTGCATGGCTTGGAGTCATGTTAAGATGTTCAGGTTCAATGGAAACTAAACTGGGGTGGTTGGTCAAGGAGGAGAGCTGGACCAGGCCTCCTCTGTAGTTGGGGGACAGCAGGCACCACACACCCACAGAGCCATGGGGTTCATCCTGCTCTTTTCTCTCCTGGGACAAAACTCTCCCTGCTCAAACCCCACGGTGGGACAGGCTGGCCTGCTCTTCCTCCTCTTCCTCCTCCTCCTCCTGGGATGCTGCTGGTTGCCGTGGCAACCTCACAGCCAGCAGGAGCAGCACCAGCTGCCCATCCTCACCAGAGCCTCCTGCAGCCACCCAGGAGGGCTCCCTGGGGTGCCCAGTCACCCCACACAGACCATCATGTACCTGTCCCCCTACCCTGCTTCCACCTCTCCCCAAAGCCAGCTTGCTCCCCTCCACCCCTTCTCCTGTCTTCTCCCCTTTCCCGCAGACCCTAATTAATCCTGGATGTCCTTTCCCTGGACCTTCATCAGGAATGAGCTGTGCCCTCCTGTCCTGGCAGGTCTCTTTCCCATCTCCAGCCTTCCCTCACACACTGCAAAGTCTTTCCTATGACAGGTCCCAGCCAGCAGCTCCTTCTGTCCCAGTGCTTTTGCTTCCTGTCCTCTTTGCAGTCTGTCTCCTCCATGCCAAGCTGCCAGTCCTGGGTGGACTTGTCTGCAGTTGGACTTCATGATCCTAATCATCTTTTCCAACCTTAATGATCCTGTTGTCCACAAAAATCAGATTTGTTACCCAGTGTGCAACAAGCCAGTATTCCATGATTCTATAATATCAGCAGTGTTCAGGGCCACGGGATGGGACATGCACAGCCTGATGCAATCAGAATTCAGGGACCATAAGAAAAGCCCATTAAAATCCAGAGCCTAAACCTCCATCTTGCCTCCACAGCAAAGTTAGTTCAGTGCTTCCCCTTGTGCTGCTTATTTTGGGTATAGAGCAGCTCCAAATAGCTTCAATGGGGCTTCTCTGCTCTGCTGTGTGTGTAATCCCCTCTCTTAAAACAGCCCTGATTATATGCTTAGGGAAGAGGCTGGAAAAGCCCAAGGGACACCAAGATTCTCTGCAGAAGAATCTGCGAAGAGCTGGGGTTTTGGAACTGAAAAGAAAGTATAAAAGTATCACTGCCTCGCTTCTCCCTCACTGTGCAAAAATCCTCACAGCAGTATTCAGTAATGATGTGTTTGGGGAGCTGGGGCGCTGCAGACACGTCTGGGAGGGGGACAGCACAGGTGGGAAGGAGGCAAGCTGGTACAGCACATCTCCAGGGGATCACTGTCCTTGTGGAGGCTCTTCAGGGCTGCAAAATGCAGATGGCAGCCCCCAGTGCTACATCTGCATGAGTGAGCTTGGGCCAGATGTGACCATCCCACCTGTGGTCTCCAGGTCCTGCCTGCTCACCACTCTCCAGTCCTTTCCAATTTCACATTAACTGGGCCGGCGCACAGCAACTTAGAACCATCCCACCAGGCCGTAGAAGGTCCACATAGGTCTTGACCAGCCTCATTTCACTCTCCAGGCACAGGGATATGATGAACTGCCTCCTCTCTCACTTTTCAGATCTTTCTGGGTCCATAAGGACAAAGGGAGTGGAAAAGACCCAACTGTGCATCAAGGTCAGCCCCTGCTCAGGTGCTTTTCTGTACCAGAGCCTTTGAGTCCTTTTTCTGAGGTGTTTTTAGGAAGTGGGAGGGGTGAGGATGAGCAGAGGGTACATGGACAGCACAAGAGCTCCACACATGTCCTGATGGGCTGGAGGGAGCCGTGTAACAGGGCACTGAAACATGTCCAGGCCTTCCTCAGGCCCTTCTCCACATTTGGCCCTCGATCTCTGGGGTACATTCACTCCCCAGCCTTGACGAGGTGCCCAATTAGCAGGAACAGCTTTCCAGTGGAAAGCACTGGGCTGGGACTCCCAGCTTGTTTCACAAATCGCTGGCCCTGCGAAGCCATCAGTGGGTAATGGCCCTGTCTGAGCACTCCGGAGGGACCCAGGAGCCCTGAGCTGTGTGGTCTGTTATGGTCCCCTACACCCCCAGCCCATCCCAAATGCAACCCTCTGTGCCAGGGGCATTCCTGCTGGGAGGCAGTGATGGCACACCGTGGTTTCTCCAGGGGCTTTGCAAAGACCCACTCACACAGGAGTTTCCCGTGTGATGAGGAATCAAATCCATCTCTTCCTGGTGGTCATTTCGACTGAGCACCCTTTGAGGTGTACTTGATTTGAGGCTGATGATCAGCTGTACCCCAGTCCTTGGCAGGCAGCAGCTCTTCCTGAGGAGAGTTTGTGCTGAGAACAGTAAAAATTGTGCAGGAACCTCCCCAGGGTCACTGTGCTCACCAGAGCTGGGGCTGGGAAGGGCAGCACTGGCCAGCTTGGGGCAGAAGGCACAGAAAAAAGGACAACCTGCAGTCAGAGACCCAGCAGCAGTGTGGGATAGTACCCCAAATATTTGGTACCTGGCTCAGTGGGGACCTGGCCATGCTCCGGGAGCCTCAGCCCCATGACAGCAGTGTCTCTACTGCCACTCCAGCACTGGCTGCAGCGAGGAGCCCTGCAGGGGCTCTCTGCATGTCACCTGGCAGGATCAAGCCCACGGCTGGGCTGGGGTTTGGCACGACCTGGCCCTCTTGCACCACTGTGGTCTGTTCCACCACGGAGCATCCAGGGCTCCCAAACAGAGCTCGGCATCGCCTCCCCTCCCTGCTCTGCCCCCTCCTTCCTGTCATTCGGTGACATAATGGAATCAAATTAAAGCCCCATTTACCAGTTTTATTGCCTATTATTTATAATACTCCAGCTCCAAAGTGCTGTTTTATAGAGTGCTTAAGCTGCCATTGCTGGATAGAGTTTGCCATAAATGTCTCCACATGCACAGAACATAATGTCCTTGCGTCGTGCAGGAAAAGGGAAGAGATTATTCTCAATTATTTCATATAGTCTGTTTTATTGTCTTATTGTAATAAACTGTCATACCCTACAACACTTTAAAATCAATAGTTTGCATTAAAAGTAATGAAAAGTAGTTATTAATCCCGCTTAGTGCTTCCGCTGTTCCGCTCACCGCGAGGCCCTGGAACAGGGAGCGGGTGATAATTATTCATTTCCGATCAATAGGAACATTTCCCAGCGCTCCTCTGTGTATCTCTGCTCTCGCAGCTGTGCAAGATAATAACACAGGAGGGCAGAGGTGGAGGCTGGGGCTCGGCTGTGCCTCAGTTTCCCCCATCCCCTGTGGCTGCGAGACAGGAGGGTTTTGTTTGAGAGACAAGCCTGGGTCTAAATCAGACCAGGGGGATTATTTAGTTTTGTTTTGTGTCCCTGAGAGCTGACAGATTTATGGCGCACAAGGGATTTTTTCCAAGACAAATCAGATCTGTCAGCTCATGACAGGTTTTTGCTCATCCCTGGACTAACTCAGTTAGCATCAGGCTCTTCTCATTGACCAAGCTGCACATCCCAGACATTTCACCAGCTGTGGCTGAGCCACCACTGAGCATGTCACCCAGCAGTGCCATCTCACAGGCCCCAGTTTGGAGGGATGTGCCCCAAACCAGAGTTCAGTGGCACCGGGTGTGTGGTGGTGTCATGTCAATTCATTTTCTGACTGCACTCTCAGCATCATACCTAAGGCCTTGTAGAGATTTAGGGGGGTCCTGGAGCCCTCACCCCTGTGGAAACACAGGAAGTGCCTGCCTGAAGCACACCCAGCTTCTCGCCAGCCTTGAGAAGCATCTGAACAGCCACCACCAGCTGTTTCCAAACCTAGGCTTTAGGTCTCTCCACCACCTGGTAATCTTCCAAATCTTGGATTTATGCAAAGCTCTGAGGCATAGAATTTATCTTCTTCAGGAACAATCCACCAAGCCACATCCTCCATCCGTGGTGCTCCCTTCTCCCATTCCTCTGGGACACGCAGCAGCCAGGCAAGGCAGAGTTAGGCAGACACACATGGTTTTGCTGGTACTCGTGGGCAAAACATGATGAATTTATAGAAAAAAATTTAGCTGGATTCAGGTTTCTTTGGGATGCTGCAGTGAGGCATGCAAATCTCATACTAGCTGGGCCAGATGAACCAAATTTGACCTTATCACATCACTCTCTTTGCTTTATGACCCCCCCCCATACTGTGTGGGACACGGGAGCTGCTCCATGGATTGTTGGTGTTGCCAAAAGCTGACATGGGAGCCACAGTGCAAATTGGTACTTTGGAAAAGCAAAGTGGCCTGTTCCCAAGGACACGCTTTTGGGGTCACAGCTCACTGCAGACGTGGTAGAATGTAGCAAAATAAAAATTATTTGCATTTTCTAAAACCTGAATTGTGTAAAACCGAGGTGATGAGGTTATGATTACCTTCCCCCAGGGCAGTGCTCTGCTCCAGGCTGGGGCTGTGCTGGTACACGTGGCACAGATGGGAACAGCTACTGAATTTCAGCTAGGGAAGGATGGAGAGAGCAAACAAAGGATGAAGAAGCACATTAAGCATCAGGGCTATTCCTTTATATTCACTATTTTTAAAGCATATTTAAAAATAATAATATTTTTAATTTTTTTTTCAGTGGGAAGGCCCAGTCGGTTTTTTGGATTGAGTCTGTCTCAGATTCAATACAGTTGTAATAAAAAGAGTGCAGTAGCACATTAATTGTCATGATAAACATCAAAATCACGCCTCCACCTGCACACACAAGATTGGTATATCAATATCAGAGCAGCATTTCTTCACTGCTGCTGCCTGTGATAGCCCAGAAACAGAACAAAATACTAGCAAAGCCCAGGAAGAGTTATCAGTGCCTGATCAGATTTCAAGAGATTTTATTTTTATTTTTAATAAAGTCTATCATCCCTCTTGTTTGTCAGAAGCACTTGGCTTTAAATGTTGCATGAGCAGAAGCAGGAATTACGTGTCTGCATTCACTCAGGGAAGAAGGAATAAGCAGCCACATCCACTCCTTCCAGACAAAGATCTCAAAGCAGTTAAAAACATCCTTTCCCCAGCCAAAAGGCTCCATTTTTGCAAGACCCAAACCTGCAAACCTGGAGAGCCACAGGTAGCAGGAGCAGGAGTTGGAGCAGGCTCCTGGAGCTCAGCAGAGCTGACTCTGACCCAGCATACACAAGGGAGAGGCTGAGGGAGGAATAACATTAAACCACCGAAGAACGACTTCCCAGAAAGTCAAAACACCCTCCATGCACACTGCTTCTCATTAGCTGTCAAGTACAGAGAGAGGTGTCTAATTTAGGGGTCTTTTTCATCTGATGATGCTAAGTGTTCCTAATTTCTGTATGTCTCTGGCAGAGCCAGGAATAAACCTCCAAAGCCAATAACCCTTTTTTACTCTGCAGGCACCTCTGGAAGAGCACTGGGGAACAGCCAGGCCCAACGGGGAGCTCTACAAATGCTGCTTTCACTTTGCTCTTTAGGGGTTGACCCCAGTCATTCCTCAGCTCTCATTGCTTTTCTCACACTCTTGTGCATTGAAGCCTCATTTTCCCGGTGTCCACAGCTGACACTACATCTCTGCCTCCCAGATCCCTTTCCTTATCCCTAGATAAAGCACTTTGACACCACACAAGCATCATTTATGGAGGGTCAGGGGGCTCTGGTGTCCAGAGACAGGATCTGGGAGGAGATGGAGAAGGGAGTCCAACCTCCCATGCAGGAGCCTTCACGGCATGCCCTGACCCAAGAGTGTTTGAAGGGAGGGAGGGAGGGATGGCAGTCCCTGTCCTGGCAGATCAGGGAGTTGAGGGGGAAGGATGGGTCTCTTTTCCTACCTAGACGATAGGGCTTTAATCTGGCTTTGACATTATCTGAAATTAAAATCAAACCTGACACACGGACAGTGGCAGAAATGGATTACACCTCTCCTGCTGGTAGGTAATCCCCTTCTAATTCCCCCACTTTATTCAGATGGGAGATGGTTTAAGGAAGGAGCAGGTAAGAAATAGTTTCCCTCTCTGCCTGTGCAGATGGCAGCTCGTCCAAAGCCTCTCCCTGGCACAGCCCTCCCAGGACACATCTGTCTGCTGCCAAAGCCACACCAGCACATCAGATCACCCAGCAAACTTCTCCCCCCATGAGCAGCATCCTCATCTTTCAAAACTGAGACACCAAAGCAGAGCAACTGAGAGGGCAGCGTGGGAGAGGGCAATGCCTCAGTGCAAAAGGGAAGAAAGACACAAAAACCTGAGTGCTGGAACAAAGAATTGCAGAATGAGGACACCAGTGTTAGCACACAACAGCTCTATGTCCTCTCACCTGCCTTTCCCCACCCCTCAGCTGTGTCTCTTTCTTGCACAGCAGCATCTCATAATTTTTTCATTTTCTGAATTACTGCGGCTGTGCTGGGAGGGTGTTTTTCTCTCTCTCACATCCCTCCCTTCCTCATATTTTCTGAACCTGAATGCCAGTGTCAACCAATTTAAGAGGAGCTAATGCAAAGCTATCACATTCCTACAGGTGGCATAAGAAATAGGTGCCCAACTGGAGGAAAGAGATAGGAACTTTATCAGACATTGGAGAGGCCACAATCAACAGCACCACAGGAAACCTGGGATCTTCTGTCCTGCTGCCCCTGCAGTGAATTCTCACACTCCCCTTCTCACTACACCCCTTGGGGGGGATGCTGTTACCCTTTGGCCCATCCCTGGCTCCAGAAGGACATCAGGATGTGGGAGTGGGCAGAGATGAGATTAAATCGATCTCAGAGCAGCCCTGAGTGAAAGGAGGGGTAAGTCAGAGCTTTTAGTGGCTGTACAGCACCTCTGCCTTCCTCAGACAGTCTGAGGTGAGCAAATAGCCCTTGAGCCCCTCCGCTCAAGTGACCACTTTGGTCACTTCGGTCAGAGAAGATCTGATTAAGGACAGTGAGACATCCTCCCTGTCCCCAAATACCAGTTCATGGTGGACACATCGACTCACTTTGGTTTGATGGGTGGAGAGTAATTTTTAATGTGGTTCTTTGTGTGTCTGATGAAAGATTCTGCATGGGAAGAAATTACGTACAGAACCCTCCTTTCCAGCTGGATCCCCTCCTCCCTCCACACTTCCCTCTTCCCCAGGTCTAATGCAATCCCTGCCCGTGAGCGAGTGTGGGTAAAATCAGCGAGGAATCTGCAGCACAATTCAATTTCAGAGCCATTCCAGCCAATAATAGCTCTAAACAAAATGTAATATGTAATTCATATCGTACTATTACCTTAATTACATTTTTTTGGAACAGTCTTTTCTCTCTTGGTCTCTCCACCCTCCAGCCCCAATAAGCATATCTAAAACTAGAGAAAGAAAGCCATCCATCTCTTAAAGCATCACAAGGGATGGGAGGGAAATTGCAGGAAGAAGAGATTAGAATTGCAGGGAATTTTGCTCTTTTTGTGGAGCAGTGTTCTCATCATCACCTTCATGTGCTGGGTAATTGATTTTCCATGGAACTCTTAGAGGTTTGGGTTTCCTTTTTCCCCAATTTACTTTTTGAATTTTAAATTAATTTCACACCAGTTGGCTGGACATGCACATTGAAGTCTCCTGTGTCATCCTCAGAATAAGCATGGAAAAGAGACAGCAAGGCTGATTCTTAATCCACCTGTCCAAGAGCTCTTCCTGAATCCCAGAGGAGAAGCTGTGTAAACACTGGAGATTACTGATTCTCAGGGATCTGGTCCTGGAAATGGTAAGGCCATACTGCCCTACACAGCTCTTTGGTGTCTTCTTCTCATGGAAATATAGATTCTAAGGCCAAAGGGATGACCTGGTTTGACCTCTGCTGTAAGAAACCATGGTTTCTTTTCTGCAGTTTTCCTGGAGTATAAACATTGGGTAAAAAAAATCCAGTCTTGATGGATGAGGATGGAAAAATCACAGACTAGAGAATGTGAAGTCTTCTTCTCCTGCACCATGGGAAGGAGTCACACTTCACAGCAGATATCTCACATAGCTGTGTCATGACAGCTCCCTCAGCAGCTCCTGAGCGGAGAGTACAGGCTCAGGGATGAAATCCAGAGGCAAAACTGCAGCTCTGCATGGAGCTCCAATGGATTGCACTGAGAGTCTCCAGAGCCTGAGATAAAAGATGCAGCTCCCTTAAAAAAACCTGCCTCGGGTTCAGCAGCAGCTCCGTGTGACCCTGGCAGCACAGCAAGGGGCAGTGGATTACAAGTGCACCTTCTGTTGGAACAGCTGATCCACCCATGGAGGCAGGAAAACAGCTCCTCACACCTGTTGAGGGAGTGCTGGAAGGAGCAGGGTCTGACAGCAGCTGCTACACATGGGCTATTTTCCTAACACGGACACAAGTCATAATCTTGAGTGAGATTCCCAGCAAGAGGCTAACTGGGAGCCTACGGCCAGCAGAGCTCACAGCTGTGACTTGCCAAGGAAGAGCTGAGCCAAGAGCAAGAAGCCATTAGAAGGTAATAGTGTGAAAACACTAATGGCCTTCAGACAGATTTGAATTAACAGTCCAAGTCCAGAGAAGCCTATCAACATTTCTTTGTTTTCCCCTTGGTTTCTTACAGGGCTGCAGTGCTCTCAGAAATCTGGGAGACAAAGGTGGCTCATCCTGTCAAAGATGCTGCCCCCAGCACTGCAGTGCATTAACCTCTGCTCAGAAGATCCTCTGCCCACCGGTCTTCCAGGCTGGGAGGGGAATGAAGAGAGGCACTGAACAATGGACCTCAAAATTAAAGACCGTTAGGGCTTCCCATATGAATTTACAGGTGACTTTAAAGGTGTCCCTTTTCCTCTCCAGCCCCTACACACCTTTCAGCCAACCTTTACCCTCTGTTCTTAGACCCAGAGCCATCTCCTCCCACTTTCCACAGGTGGTATCCCAATACAGCAGCAGGGCAGGCAGGGTGGGAGACCCCCAGGTGGAGAATGCCAATGCTCTGGCTGTAGAGACAAAGCACAGTCAGCACCCCCTGTCCTTTCCCAGTTGCTGACACCACCAGCCTGTCCCTGCTGTCCCCTCACAGCCCGAGCCCTGTGCTTCCCACAGCTGCTCTCAGCATCCCTTTTGCAGCTCTCACAGATGCCAGACAAATGCCAGGTGCTCTCTAGCTCAGCCTCCTCTGGATGCGACCCTCCAAGGCCACATCCTGATTGACAGCAGTTATAGGTATACAAATTTGTTCAAAATCACAACCTGCCAATGTTTGCAATCTCTGTCATGCCTTAATAATGAGCTGTGTGAACATTTCATGTTGAGTAACAATTGTCTTTGTCATTTGAGAAGGTAAAAAGTCCATTCAATGATAAGTAAGGGGTCGCTGTAGTAGGATCCCATTGGAACAGCAAGGCATGTGGCTGTCGTGAAGGATTTAAAAGGATTAGTAAAAATGGAAGATCAGGTGCCCATCGTGAGGCTTGCCAATGGGCAACAGACCCCAGATGGTGTCTCCCCCTCCCCTGCCCCCCCTCCCCACAATAAATAAGAGGTGTCTCCGCGACTCCGCGCTCTGGTGTGACCGGCAGCACTGGGGTGAAACCACTCAGCACAGATGGCAAATTATCCTGCCCAGCTGCTCCTGTGTGACGTAGACCTTCTCTGGCTTCATCGCTCCTCATTCCTGTTCCTCCACGCTGCCAGTGGCCTGGATGAAACTGGATTCCAGTCCTGCTGGATCTCAGTAACTCCCAGTGATTGGTGGGGGCTGCATTCAGGATGAAAGGACAAGGTCCCACCACAAGCTCTCTTTTGGCAGGAGGAAAGGGAGTTTCCATCCTCTAGCCTGTGTTTTCATCTCTTAGTTTTCATCTCTTGGTTTTCATCTCTTTTCAGAAGTTCTTCAACTGCTTTCTTGGATGCACGGAGTTCATAGAGGTTGTCAGGGTGGACTACAGTCTTGTAAATACATGTGTGACATCTTATGTCTCCTCTTTGAAAAATCCTTTTTTTCCCCCATCAAAACAAGTCAGTAAAACACAGAAAACATCTTCCAGAGATGCCCTCAGGGTCCCCTTATTCTGCCTACTCTGAACATTTCATCTCCTGCTGACGCTTTGTCTTCCTTTCTCTGTTCTCCATCTACACTCAGTTGTTCTTCAGTGGTGGTCCCAGCAGAGCAGCACTTTCTGAGAAGATACAGCATGGCCCCAAGTGGTTTGATTTATAGTTAAAACAGTCCTCCTCTTTCCACCCCAGCAATGATCCTCTTGTCATCATGCTACTTGGACAAGGTGACAAGGTCTCAAGATGAAGGACTGATGAGAGGACAGGTTCTGTGCCTCATGAAAGGCTGAGAGAATAGGGATTGTTCAGCCTGGAGAAAAGAAGTTTTGGAGTGACCTCATTATGGCCCTCTAGGACCCAAAGGGAGCCTGCAAGAGACATGGAGAGAGACTATTTACAGGGGTCTGGAGTGACAGGACAAGGGAGAATGGCTTCAAACTGACAGAGGGTAGGTGTAGATTGGATATTAGGAAAACAATCTTCCCTGTGAGGGTGCTGAGGCCCTGGCACAGCGTGCCCAGAGGCTGCCCCTGGATCCCTGGAAGTGTCCAGGGCCAGGTTGGATGGGGCTTGGAGCAGCCTGGTTTAGCGGCAGATGTCTCTGCCCATATCAGTGACATCAGGATGAGATTATACTTAAGATCCCTTCCAGCCCAAACTATTCTGAATCTTTCATTCCATGAAGGAATTCATCTGGTGCCTCTGCTCGGCAAGAAAGCCCACCAGCTCAAAATCCCCCAGGAAGGCAAACTGCCAGTACAGGTGCAGAAGGGTAAACTCAGGTAGATCAAAAGTGGGGTCTATTCACCCCTGCTGAGGAGCTGTCCCTGGGAGCCTGCCATGGAGGAGCACCCTTAAACTGGCCTGTCTGTATCTGTGAAATGATGCTCTCTGGCTCTGCTATCTGTTCACATGGCCCAGGGCAAGGAATGTATCACCCTCATTCAGCACTTACTTTTCTTTCTTTTCCCAGTGCTGGATGCATTCCAGAGCCCAGGTCCGTGCTGGCTCCTCATGAACCCACACATAACCTCTGCAGCACAGAGTGCTGATGGCTCCCTGGTGTGTGCTTGTGCCAAGCATGAGCCAGACTGCCCTTTGCTCACATTTGCAGCCTCCCAGATGGAGACAACGATGCCCTTGAAAGTTGGCTTCAAATGACTTTGCAAGACGCAATGTGTGTGCCGTTCCTCTGGGGAGACTCTGCCTCCCATCCTCGTATGGTGTGGGTCAAAGTTCCAGTCCATATTTGCTCAGATAAAAGCAAATCTTGGGAAAACAATCAAGAAATGCCATTCATTATTGAGTACGAACTGGGGAATATGTGGAAATTACTGGCAAAACGCCTTGAAAGCCCTCCCGTTTTCTGAACATTTCTCTTTGGTTTCTTGTGGATTTGAAAGGTCGCTAGGAGCTAATGAACCTCAGATAGCAAAGCTGTCTCTTGTTTGTTTGTCATTTTGAGTTTTTCTGGTTGATTAAGATCCATGCTGGCAGTAACGTATAAAATAGCAAATTTCTGTGAGTACAGCAAGGTCACGTTTCCTACCCTCAAAAGCTGCTGAACTTACCAGGAAAAACAGTAATTCCCAAGGACTAAAAAGACAGCTCTGAGCAGAGGAAGCTTCTCAGTAGTTCTGTTGCCCACATTTATTTTAGTTCTTCCTGGTTCCATAGGTGTTCAACAGCAGCCCCCAATATGTGGGGTGACAGATAATCTGTACCCCAAGACAGGCTCATTCTAGGGCTACCACAGAATCCCAGCATGGTTTGGGTTGGAAGGGACCTTAAAGATCAGCTGGTTCCAAGCCCTCCACCACGAGCAGGGACTCCTTCTGCTAGACCAGGTTGCTCAGAGATCCATCTGGCCTTGAACACTTCTAGGAATGGAATAGCCACAATTTCTCTGGGCAGCCTGTATTGTACACTTGAGAATGGTAAAAGGTTTTTTCTTTCTCCACCTGAGAACTTGGTCTGGGGTGAGTTTGTGGACTTATTTTTGTCTACTCACTCGCTTGGAGTAACAACAACAGAATTCCAAATGCCCAGATGACCTCCACAGCAGAGGTCAGTGAGTCCTGCACATCTGGACACATCAGGCCTTTCCCATCTGTGCTGCCCAGCTCCCTGGTGAATGCACTGTGGCCATTCCATCCACAGACCTGTTGGAAGTGACAGCCACAGCAAGCTGAAAAAGATGGAACATTATCCAAAAATGCCCATGACTGTGATGCAACAAGCTCTGCAAAAGCAGTCCTGCCTGTAGAGCCTGCTGTGTACAGGACATTCTGGGCTGCACATACTCTGAGGATGAACACAAAATGTGCCCCAGCAGAAGTTCTGCGTTCTACATTCTGGTAACTCCCCAGAGCACAGGAGGCTGGGTGACTCTGGATTTGTCAGATTCATTCTACTTTGCATTCGTGCTGGCAAATGTTAACCAAAAGTATGTTAATACTCCCAGCACCACCACGACTGATGACTCACGTTAGTCCCAGCCCACTGGAGAGCCCTTGAAGGCTGATTCTCCTGCTTTTATCAGTAGAATCATGTCTCTCCTCTTACAGCTGCAGCTCTGGACCCAAGTGACTGTGGTAAAAATGGGAAAAAAAGAAATTCAGGTTGAATTTACCTTCTCCTGCTCCTGGCCTATTCAGAGCTAAAGGACAAACACATCTCTGTGCTCCTTCCTTTCCCCTCCCTGTTTGGGAGAGCTGGGAGCTCACTGAGCAACACTCGATGTTTCTGCTGAGACCCTGGAGGAGCTGAAGGAGCATCAGCACTTGCTGAACATCAGATCCCTCCCAAGAGCTGTTGACTGAAGTGGGAATTTGCTGTTTGCATTCATACCACAAGTGAAATTATGCCAGGGAAGGAAATCTGCCTTGATGGAAGCTTTTCTGTCTTTTTTTACTCCAAATGGACCAGTTTTTGCAGGCACTTCAGGGGACCCTTCAGACAGAGCTGTGGGTGTTCATTGCTTTGTCTGTGTCTGAGCCAATGCCCACTGCAGAGCTAAGAGAAGCCTAAAGCAAGTGAAAAGTGACTTTACACACTCAACTCAAAATGTTTTAAGGGCTCAGGGCTGTTTCCACCAAAAAATTGATCTCCAGACCTTGCTGTGGCCCACATTTCAGAGCCATTTCCATGCCCTACCACAGGGCCCTGTGCTTATTTCCCTGTGCACCTGCAGAGGTGCTGTGCCCCTGGATTTCCATGCACCCACAGTTACGGAGCTCTCCAGTGAAACGCAGGGAAGGCTTGGCCAGAGCACAGCCCAGATCTGGGCCAGCACACCATGGCCAGCTCAGCTGTATCCGCACAAAACTGAAGTGTAATGGGCAGGGATGGGCAGCTTGAAGAGAAATATCACGAGAGTCTGAGTCCCCTGTAAACATCAGCATCTGTTCAACCCATCATGGGAAGCCACCACCATTGTGGGACTGCCCTCATCTTTCCAGAGAGCATCCAGCCTGAGGGTGTGTTTGTTCTCCAGGCATGGCATGTAGAGTGTGGTGAGGAGCCAAACACAAAATCTGGAGCTTCTTATGGACTCCTTGCCCGGCCCAACACAGAACTATAAGCTTGATGGAAAAGCAAATCCATTTCTAACCACTCCAGCTATCTGCTGTGGCCTCAGCACTCCTGCCTTTCCCTGCTGTGGGCACACCTCTGTTGAGTGGTGTCACCTCAGCAACCCTGCCCCATCACTGAAACCCATCCCCTCTCCCCCAGGGAACGGGCAGCAGATGTTCAATCACACATGGCAGCACCACAGAACGGTGCAGGCCAGGGAGGGAAGGTGGATTCCACACTCCAGTGGAGCTGCAGGATGGATCTGGGTGGACAGAATGCAATTACCCAAATCATAATTTACTCAAGACATAAATCTTTTGAAACAGTAACAGCATCTAGCACATATGAAGCATTACACATGTTCAAAGCACAAATGTTAATGTTTGTGCCAAAAATATTTGAACTTGAACTTAATTAATAACAAGCAGGGAAATTGTATAGTTGAGAGGTGTTTCTCCAGCTTTAATTCATAGAAGCAGCTTTTTTTTTTTTTTTTTTTTTTTTTTNNNTTTTTTTTTTTTTTTTTTTTTTTTTTACTGGGAAGATTTTGCTCAGACTTCTCCCTGTCTTCTGCAGATCCCAGCTTTCCTCCTAAGCTGAGTCAAGAAATAATAATAAAAACAAGCCTCATCCTGTAAAAAAAGACTGCTGAGTCTCAGAAAAAGCAAGGAAAATGAGAGGAAGATGTGATTCTATAAGTGAACCATTTTTTAAAACTGATATATACAAATTAGTCACATACATAGCCAGACATACATTTTTAATAGACATGTAAATGTATGTATATGTATAAAAAGCTTCTCAAAACTCACACTTTGGATATGAACCTTTGGTCCAGCTGGGCTCAGATAATGGTACCTAGCTCATGGGTTTTTTTCCTGTTTCCCAAGGTGTGGGATCCAAAAAGGAACAGGTTTCATACCCCCATAACTTTAAAAAAAAAAAAAAGACATGGAGGAAGTTATAATATATAAGGGTTGGTAAGCTTCTCCTGCCTCCTGCTGCAGCTTCTACTTCCAGAAGAGCATTGGAGTCATTTGAGAATGTGGGATCAAGCCTTATTCCTGTGGGGAGTAGAAAGGCCTCAACCCCTCATCAGTGGCTTAGAATGGGCACATTCCTTGAGTTTTAATGTTGCCATGCAGAATCTGGTAAACAGAATTTGCCTGCCAAAAAACCTGCTCTGCATCCAAAGGCACATGAGCAGCCTGGTTTTCTGAGCCTGACTGGGATGGGGCTGAACAGCCATTGCTCACTGGAGCAGCTGGGGGAGGCTGGGATGACTTTTCAGGAGAACAGTAGGTATTGTGTTGGAAAAAAAAGAAAAGACACCATGTCTCTGGATAACTCTTGGAGCCAGAATTCATTTCTCTCCCTCTGATCTCCTAAAGCATCAACAATGGCCAATATTTGGAGTACTGGTGGCTCATTGGCAAACTCACCAGAGCTCCAGGGCCTCTTTCTCATTTGTGTATTTACATAAATTTCCATATGGCATGGAAAACCAATAAATAGAGGCAGGAATGTAATTCTGTAATTTTCCATGGATTTGGGGTTTTTCTCCAGCAAGTGGCCGAGCACTCGCTGCCCAGTTCAGCACGAGGGCCTGAGGTTTAAATTAGGGATGTGCTGAGGTGCCTGGGGCTGCAGGGCTGAGCCTCCTGTGGCAGCCCAGGATGACAGCACGAGCACAGGCATTTTTTAATAGCTGGATACATCTTCTTAGAGATGCTACAGGGATAGGAACCTTGGAAACAGGCTGAGATGGAGAGGGAAACTGCTGGAGGAGTAGCCAGGACCATGGTCTTGTTGAAATGCAGTTCGTGCCTGGTGCTGGACGTGCTCAGCGAGGAGCTGCAGCCTGGCCTTGGTCTGGCAGGGAGTGCTGCCCCCTCACACACACAGGCACCACAGACACACAGCACGGCACCAGGCTGGCTCCCCGGGCCATCCTCTTCCCTCAGCACATTCTTATTCACAGGGAAGCTCAAAGGGAACCCTGCAGTATCCCAAACCCTCCTTCCAGACTGGGAAACACATTGGTTCTCACCCCCCCCAGCCTGGGATGCAGGAGAAGGAAAAGCAACATGAGGCCTTCTGGATGTGGGGAGGGAAGAGAGATGCATTAGGTGTCCTGAAACTATTTTTAAAAGTATAATCCAGGGAAACAAACTAAATTTCCACCTTGCCAAGGCACCATCAAAACTTCATCTTAAATATTTTTTCTGGGTGAAATTAAACAGAGCAGCCTGTTTGAACCTTCCCTGCAGCAGGGTCCCAGTGGGGTTAAGGGTTTCTGAACTCTCCCTGCCCAACTTTCTCCCCCTCTGCTGCTCAGAGCTGGAGGGGAGACTGACTGATTTGGTTAAAAATAAAAACACTGCTATCTAAACTTTAATGGCTTTGTTTCTGATTGCTGCAGGCAGTGGTTCATATGCATTCCAAACAGCACTTTGACTGCAAATGTAGCATTTTGGAAGCTATTCCACCTGAAAAACAATATCTTCCATCTCCCTGCCTTGCTCTGTTGGGGGCTGGGAGCACACCCATCCTGGCTCCAGGTTCAGCGAGGTGATGGTGTGGAAAAGGGCAAAGCTGGCTCTGCTCCAAGGATGGTGCTGGAGAAAGCGAGGGCTGGGGTGGAGAGTGGGAGTGCTGATGAGGAGGGCTTCAACCTCTGCTGGGAGAGAAAGGGCTTGAAATGTTGGGGCTGGGGGTGATGCCGAACCTGCCACATCCCTATGACTTATGAGAGGCCACACCAGCTCTCTCACTCTGGCCCTGCAAACGTCCCAGCCACAGATTTCACTGCGCAGAGGCTCCCCTCTGCACCCAGAGCAAAGTTTGAATGCTGCATGCACTGATGTGCACATCCGGTGGCAACTGCCTCACACAGGGGTTGGTGGCAAAGAAGATGGGACAGATGGAGCTGGAGGTGGCTCTGCTGCCCAGCACTCACACACCGTGCCAGCACCAGCTGCATGGTCTGGTAGCCCCTGTTGAAGCCTCTTCCATGACAGAATCACAGAATCTGGACTGGTGTGGGTTGGAAGGGATCTCCAAAGGCTGTCTTGTCCAACCCCCTTCAACATCTTCAACTAGAACAGCCTGGTCAGAGCCACATTCAACCTGGCCTTAAGTCTCCACTGCTGCTTCTCTGGCCAGAAGAGCCGTGACAGGCCGTGTGTGACAGCCTGTGTGTGCCATCCCCTGTCCAGATGCACACATATTCCCCTTGGCTGCACAAAGCCCACACAAACCACAGCTTTCCCTTGTTTCTGGAAGGGAATGGCCACGGTGAGGGCTGGGATAGGTGATTTGTCCAGCCACCATCACTCCAGCTCTGTGCTTTCAGCAGCAGCGTGGCTTGGCTGGTGGCCCCACTTCTAATGTTGAGTTGCTCCATTTGTTGAGGCCTTTTTGTCCAACATTTGAGTGACAGCTCCCTGCGTTGCTCCTGCTCCCTTGGAAGTCAGGGATGAGCCTCTCACCTGGTCTTACGTCTGGTTTAAAAGGGACAAAGGAATCCAAGTTGGGGGTCACAATGGGATGGCCAGATAACCTGTCCTCAAAGGGGGTAAGGTATTCATCTCAGGCCTGTAATGACTTTGTGGGGTTGCCCTGGCAACCAACGCTTGGCGATGATGCGATCAAATTTGGGAACGATGTGATTAGAAATTGCAGGCAAGGGGAAACAAAGGGAAGCAAAGTTGCTGTGGCAGCTGGGATGCAGCGCTCAGTGCGTAATGCATGGATCGGGCTCAGAGACATTATTCCGAGCAATTACACTAAAGATCATATTCTATTTGCCAGCTAATTACAGAATATCACTCAGTGCCTGCCGTCCAGCCTGTCCCTGCTCTCCCCACTTTGGGAGGCCTGGGAATGGCACTCTCATTAACCCGCCTGTATTTGATCTGCTCTTACATTTTCAACTGGCACCTGCCCAGCACAAACTGCCATTTGCTTCTTCTGCTTCTTTGCATGTTCCCTGTCCCACTTCACAGTCCCCTCTCACCCAGGGACATGCTGCTCTCCCTTGGCACCTGCCCAGCCCTGTCTTTGGCCACCTCCAGGGAAGAAGTGCTGATGAGCATCATAAAGGGCACTGCTTTGCTTTGGGCTGCATGTGCCTGGCTGCAAGTGCTCAGCCACATTTCAACCCCAGGTGGGACAGCCCTGGAAGGTCTGCACACCATCTGAGGACTCAGAACTCCAGAACATAAAGCCTAAATATAATTTAGAACTGTGGTGCTTGAGCACAGCTGCCCAGATGTTCTGCCAGCTTTGCAGCCCCACAAGATTTGGTGCAGGACGCTTTGCTAAGCCACAAGCAGCTTCAGTGCACAGCTGAGGGGACACCCTGCCAGCCTCCAAGGGACACCCTGTTTGCTCTCATCCCCCCTTTTTGGAGCAGGTGGCAGGGCCAGGGGTGCAAGGTGTCCCTGAGCTCTGTCAGACACTTCAGGCTTGGATTATTTACCTACTGTGGGGCTCTGCTGTGTGTTCCTGGAAATAATTGCCCTGGAAAGGAGAAAGAATCAAGTGGAAATATAGGGAATAGGGATTTGCACTGTAAATATTACTGGTGATTCATAATCCCTTTTTCTCAGAATTTCAGCTTTCTTAACTATTATCCCCCTCGCAGGAAGCCCCGACTGTTCTTTTGACAGTTTTATGTGACCCAGCAGGCACTTTTCATTCATTTTCACTGAAAAACAAGAAGCTCAATTCCCTGTGGCAGGGTACCTGATGGTGTCATTAGCCCAGTGCCAAGCGTGAGGAGGGGCAATGGGAAGAGAGAGGAATCACTGCTGCTCTGATGTGACACCTCTTTACAGCCATCCACGCCATCCTCGGCCATCAGACATGTCTGACAGCAACCAAGTGTCACCTCAAGGGTGCAGAAACCAAATGTTTTCAAAGAAGCACTGAGAAGGACACAGACCTGATGCCATTTCTCTCCCAGGCCCTCCAGCCTTGTCTCTGCTGCCAGAAAAGACAGGGTGTTTTGAAATATGCATAACCTGACATGTTGTAAGATCCCTGTGGTGACAGGGTACCTTGGTGGAGGGTCAAGATGAACCTTGATGCTGTCTCCCAGTAGCACATGTGTTTAGGAGAGAGCAGGCAGTGCCTAAATGTGAGCCAGCCACTGGGTAGATATGATAAAGGTGCATTTCCCACTTCCCCTGCCCCCCAGTGTAGTTCCCTCTGGTTTGGGCATCCCAAAAGAATCCCCCTCCCTCCTCCTAAATAACTTCCCCCCAGGTGGGAGCTGAGGCCAGACAGAGGAGAAGGAGGTTCTGATTCACCTTATTTCATATATTTTCGATCTCTAAAGCTAAAGCTCCACCTCCTCTCACCCTGTGAGGGCACTGTGACCTCGTGCTGGCAGGGAGACCTCAGCATAACCTGCCACATTCCCAAAAACCTCCTTTCCTTCTGTCTTAATCCTGGTGATAGCATCAGCAGGGTGCAAGAGGAGACAATGAGGGTGGGAACCAAGGTTTGGGCTTCAGCTCCCACCTCAGGGTCACGCTCTGGTCCCACCCCTACCTCTTCCTTGTGTCCCCAAGGGGTGACCAGCCCAGCTCTCCTGGGCTGATGCTCTCTACAAGTACCCAACAAGAGATTGTAGCCAAGCCAGGGTCAGTCTTCTCTCCCAAGTACCAAGCCATGGAGGATGAAATCTCCTCAAGTTGCACCCAGGAAGGTTTAGATTGGGTTTTAAGAAACATTTCTGCACTGAAAATATTGTCAGGCACTGGCACAGGTTGCCTGGGGCACTGGTGGAGTCACTATCTTTGGAGGCCGTTAAAAGCTGTGTAGATGTGGCACTTGGGGACATCAATAATGGTGGCTTTGGCAGTGCTGGGTTAATGGTTGGACTTGGTGGTCTTTGAGGGCTTTTCCAATCTAAACAATTCCATGATTCTGTGTCTTGGGTTCTACTTCCTTGCAGCTGATCAGTGGGGAACCACAGCACCTCCTCTTTTCTGCTCCTGCAAAGCATCACTTGAACACCAACCTTTCCTCCCCAGCCCTCTCCAGGGCATTCCCACCCTGCATCCAAGAGCAAACTCTTGGAATGCCTGGGGCTGGGATGCACTGAGCCCTGGAGGGTGGCTCTGAGCATCCAAGCACTCCAAAATCCAGAAAAATCAAACCACAGTGGGCTGAGAGGGAGGGAGAGCAGCTGAGGAGGCAGCAACCCCAAACAGGGGAGCTGCTCTCGCCAGATGGGGTACAGGGAGCAGAACTTCATTTGAATTGCTCGCAGGCTTAGCAGCCAGGCAGAAAGAAATCATCACAAATCCATTTAATGCAAACTAATGCTGGTCATTAGGAGGCAGGCTGGGAGAGCGATGCCTGATCGGGAAAAAGACATTAGGAAAAATGTTCCTGAGCAGATTTCTGAGCCAAAATAGATCATCTCGGAACCATTTACTCTTCATTTACTCTTGTTCTCCAACCTGGGGAAGGGAGGGTTGATATTTCTATCTGTTTTCCCACAAAGAAAAGTAGCCCAGGATGATCTCATCCCTCATATATTGAACCAGGTTTTCAGCAATCACAGAATCAGAGAGTCATGGAATGTTTTGGGTTGGAAGGGACCTTAAAGATCATCTCACTTGCATGGGCAGGGGCACCTGCCATCCAAACTGGCCTGTTGGGAGGAGGACAGTGTCAGCAGGAGGCCTGGTCACTCAACATCTCTTAAAAGCAGAGCAGCCTTTCCCTCCACATGTGGATCAGGGGTAATATCTGATGCAGCTCCGGGATGGAAAAACGAACAGTCCTGTCTGTGCCTGGCACTGATCACAGCCCCTGCCCCACAAACATGACAGTGCTTTCACAAGAAACAAATGCTTTTGATGACTTTGTAAAAAATAAAGCAATCAATAATTCCCTCTCAGCTGCAGACACTGAATGAGTTCTCCCAACTTTCCTGTCCAAGGCACCCTTTACTATTAAAAAGTGATCTCACAGAAATAACCCATCTTTCCCCAACACAGCCCTTGCAATTATTCAACGTGACTTCAGTGCCGAGGCTCCTTCCAGCCCAGCAAACGCAGCACGGAGCGCAGCCCGCTCCGAACCCCGCCCAGGCCGCCCTGCGCAGGCTCTCGGCGGGGAAGGAGTTAACATGTTCGCCTTGAGCAAGCCCGACTGAAGCCAGGCTGGGCTCAGCTGGAGAGAATCACCTTATCAGGAGGGTTTATGAGGAAAAGAAACTCTTAAAAGGCCCTGAGCAGAGTGTGGGCTGGTGCGGAGTTGTTTTGCTCAGAGCCGGCAGCAGGCGCGTGTAGGGGAAGCCTCTGCTGCTCTCTTGGAGGGGCACATTTCGGTGCTCCCTGCTCCCCATTACACCTGGGGATTGGGGGCACCGTGCAGCCAGGCACAACTTTTGATGCTGTTCTGATGGGGAACTGCTGAAAACCTCCTTGCTCCTCACAAAACTATTTGCCAAATCAAAGGCAGGTTGTACTTTTTTTTTGTTGTTTGATAAAATGTAAGGATTTTGTTTTTCAAAGAGTTAATGAAATGCTTGTGTTTTGGGTCAATCTGAGGGTTTAGTTTCAAACTAACCAAATAAGGGGAGCATCAGGGATCATGTAAATACTGTTTTATTTCTTAGATTTTTCTGGTGTGATATGCATGAGCAACAGCTCTGCTAGGCAGAGGATTCTTTCTCTAATTTAGAAAACATTAAAGGTTTAAATATACATCAAAAAACTACTTGGCACTGAGAGAAAAAGTCACATTGAGTCAGCCTTTATCAAGAACTATAATGACAGGACATAGGCAAATGGCTTCCCACTGACAGAGTGCAGATTTAGATTAGATATTAGGAAGGAATTCTTCCCTGTGGGGGTGGGCAGGCCCTGGCACAGGTGCCCAGAGAAGCTGTGGCTGCTCCTGGATCCCTGGACGTGTCCAAGGCCAGGTTGGATGGGGCTTGGAGCAGCCTGGGACAGTGGAAGGTGTCCCTGCCATGGTAGGGGTGGGATGAGATGGGATTCTAAGATCCCTTCCAACCCAAACCATTCTGGGATTCACTGATTTCAAGCAGCCTGTGATAACATGGTGATCCCAGCATTTGAAGGCTGTTACCAATCCTCAGCTTCAAACCTCGCCCTTTATGTGTAGGATCAGGCTCACAAGCATTAGGATTTTGGCTGGGTTTTGGTTTAATTTCATGACTGTTAGTTCCTGGCTGTTCTGCCATGACTCTTCACTTCCCCTCCTCCTTTTCCCTGACATGCCAAAAAAAAAAAAGAAAAAAGAGCTTAAACATATTTTGCGGTTAAACCACTTTTTTTTTCATGTCTGCTGGTTCCCACTGGGCTGAAAAGCAATAAAAAGTCAGGAAGAAGTATGGGCTCCCCTCTCAGCTTTGTCATGTGGATGAATAGCACAGTAAAAAGCACTGAATGCTATCGGTTACAGCGAACTCGCTGCTCTTCCAAGTACATTTTGCAGCGCTCTGATGCAAAGGGGTGGGGGACTGGATGGTGAAAAACCTCTCCCACAGATGGAGCCTTTGTCAGGCTAGAGGTTTTTGCATTAAAAAAGAAATTCTTTTTATAATCACTTTATCCGCAGCAACATTTTCAGTCTTCCCCTGCTCTGCCTTCACCTTCCTCACTTTTCCATGGCACTGGAATAAATCTCAGGGAACTGTGACCTGCAGCAAGGCTATCTGTGAGCATCTGGGAGGCTCTGTCAATAAGAGGCCGGGCAAGCACACAGCAGTGCAAAGATCTTATTATCTCCCTTCACAGCCCTTCCGGGGCATTTCTCTCCCTTGTGTTCTTCACCAGATGATGCTGATAAAGGGAGGGAAGAAAAAAATAAAATGGGGGGCTGTGATAGCAGAACTGGATGACAAGACCTTGTACTATTTAGACCTGGAAAATGTTAATGTGTAATTGCAGATAAAAGTAGATGAGCAGTTCCTGGAGACTTTCCTATTAAGATATTCAGATACTTAAAAATTGCTTCTTATTTGGGTTTTGATCTCCTATTGTTGAGAAAGCTGAAAGACTTCAGGGGAAAGTAGCTCTGTTGTCTAAGATCCCTTTCCAGCAGTGACAGCCATACTGGAATTTTCAATAAAACAGGTTTTTCGTTTATCTCTTACTTTCTCCTACTCCCCTCCCCTTTTTTTTTTATTAGAGTAAAGCCAACTTCTCAATCCCAAAACCTTCCCAAAGCACATCTCCACCCTGATAAGATGGTTTAGCCTGGCCAGGAGGGATGTGTGGTTAAACCAAAAAGGAGGGAGGTAGCAGGAGCCTCAACCACTGCTGGAGGAAGGAAACTGGACAGAAAATGCTTCACTGCAAAGCCACAGACTGAAGGAACCTCTGAAGGGTCCAAGCCCTGCCCAAAGCAGGTCTAACTTGGGTCCGGCTGCTCAGGCCTGGCCCATTTGAGCCAAGAACACTTCCAAAGCTGGAGCTTTATTCAAGCTCTGTTCAACCACCTCTGTTGTAGAATCCTAGAATAGTTTGGGTTGGAAGGCACCTGGAAGATCATCTAATTCCAACCCCTGCCGTGGGCAGGGACACCTTCCACTGGACCAGGCTGTCCAAAGCTGCATCCATCCTGGTCTTGAACACTTCCAGGGCTGGAATTTCATCCAAGCTCCATTCAACCACCCTTGGGAAAGCTCTTCCTCATATCGTCCCTTTTTGCTACTTGTGCCTGATGCCACTCATCCTGTGCTGCTGGCTCTGATTACACAGAAATTTGGGTGTGAGGAAGACTCTGACTTGGGGAACTTGGTGCTACAAAAACCCCACGGAGGGCAAGGGCTCCTGAGTGATGGACAGATATTGGACATCCACAGATAAGCGGATAAAATGTTTACAAGGGATAAAATCCCTTCTGTTCCTGGTGATAAGCCAGCTGCTGACTGACAGAGGCAAGGGGGAAAACCTTCCTGGGCAGATTATTCCAAACCTGGTGAATTTAAGTCATGGATACTTGCAGAACTGGTTATGGCAATCTCAGAGTCATTAGTGATTTTCCCTGGATGCACCAGAAGATTGAAAAGAGACAAAAATTACCTAAATTTTATAAAGTATTGGGAATATGGGGAATTATATACCCACCAGTTTATCTTCAGTTCATGAAAAGTCCTGATGGAAAGATATGAATGCATTATTTCGTTATCTGGAAGGTGCCGAGAACAAGAATCTTGGAGACCATGGATTTGCCAAAGACACCCTTCTTTAACCACCTCTGTGACAAACTGAAGAAATGGACTGGAAAAATAAGAGGCTGAGATTCAGCTGGGACAGACAGAAAGTAATATGCTCTGGGCTGATGGAGTGCACAGGTGAACTTAGGCTGCACTTGAGCAGAAAAGATCCAAGGTTTCTTTTGTTCCACTAAGTGAAAAGCTCAGTGATGCTGTGCTGGTACAAAATGACGAACATCATCCCAGACTGTGTAAGAAGGGAGATGATGCAGGAGACATCATTAATCCCAGGGACTGGGGATGCCACAGCAGAGCTCCATGGCTGCAGGAGTTACCACATGGGAAGGAAGAGGTGGGAGAACGGCAGAGAAATCGGGGGAAGCAACAGGAATGATGAGAATTGGAAGGAATTATTCACAAGGAAAAAAAGCAATCTGGAACGGAAGGAAAGTGTAAAATGTTGGGGGTAATGCAAGGCTTGTTTATAGAGACAGTTTTGGAGGGAGAAGTTCATAGCAATTTCTTTTATGGCTGGGGTTTGGATTGGACTAAAAGTTTTAGCCAAAGGCAGGGGTGGGAAGGGCAGCTCAGGGGAGACCTGGGAGAAGAGACTGAATACTTCTCTGAGGATAGGTGGGTGGGTGTAAATAAAGCTGAGGATGTACCCAGGCTCTGCATCACTGGAAACTGCCCTGTGTGTGCCCAGCATCCACTGCTGCACTGCAAACAGACTGGGAAAATGTTTATTTTAATGTTTGTCCCATGGTTAAGTGGCTCCTGCAGCTTTTGCAGGCCTGGCAGGAGGGGGAAGTGCCAGAGCCATGGTCACCTGGGAGGTGACAGAGTGACAACCTTCTGGGGTGGGATGTGAGTCCTCACCCCTGCCAGCATCCCAGCTGCTGCTGGCTGCTCTGCAGCCCCAGAGGGAGATTTGAGCAGAGAAGGAAAAACGTTGGGTTCATCCGCTGCTTTTTGGGGTCTTGGTTTTTATTTTTAAGGAAAGACATCCTCCTGGCACCTGGTTTTCTGGGTCAGGAGGTGAAGAGGTATAGGAGAAGGCATTCAAGAGTCTGGCAGCAAGCCGGGAAGCAGCATCTCCACCAGAGAGCAGCAGACAGCAGGGAAAAGTCCTGTTGGACCATCCCAAATGGAGCCCCAGAGTCTGAACAGAGCAGCCTTCGGGTGCAAGTGGCCTGCGTGGAGCTGGTGCAGGCCGGCGAGCCTCTCTGACATGTGTCTGCAGGAAATAACCGCATTTTCCTTTTGGGATCGCTGTTTAATGGAGAAACAGGAGCACACTAACTACTGGGACATGGGCAGAAGCCAAGGAGAGAAGCAGAGAGAGGGCCCAGGCAGCCCCTGCTCCTCAGCCCCGGGTCAGGACTGGCGCCAGGCAGCCCATGCTGCTTCCAGGATCCAGGCAGAGGAGAATGCTCCGTGCCAAGCGAGTGTGAAATGCAGTGCAGACAGTCAGCCTCCCATTGTCTGTGTCCTTGGGAGGCGGCCAAGGCCTGCTGCCGTGGCCAGGGCACAGGAAGGAGCCCAGCTTGGCTGACATCTGCTCTGCTCAGGCCACAGCAGAGCAGGAGGCTCCAGGACAGCGTGCTGTCCTCCTTCCCTCCACCCGGGGTTGTGCTGGAGATGCCAGCTTTGCTAGTCCTGGGAAGCACCTCCTGGTGGCACTTGGCCTCCTCCAGTCACCCAGCAGATTGCTCTGTCCTTAAATCTTGGTCCCAGCTGCTGGCACTCGGCCACCCACCCACCGTGGGTGTGAAATCCTCTCTGGGGGTGTGACACGAGCACAAAGGCTTTGTGCCTGTGGGGACCTGCTCCTCTCACACCTCAAGGTGAGCAAGCATCAGGCAGACCCTGATCGCAGCTGGGGGCATGATGGGGACCAGGAGAAACCTCTGGCATGACTCAGAGCCCCTGTGAGGGAAAGAGAAGAGCGCAGGGGTTCCTTCAGTAATTAAGGGGATGATATCTACACTGATGAAGGAAGTGCCTCGGAGCACTGCTAATGTATGCCATGCTAACATATGCTAAGTCATCAAAAACATGCCATTTTAAAAATATCTGGGATGCTTGCCGTGAATATCAGCCCAGCTTTGCCAGAGAAGACTTTCAGTCTCATTTATGGAAATCCAGGAAAGATTCTGCCTTCTGTCACCCAAGGGCAACCTCAGTATCAAAAGAGATAACATTCATGGCTAGGAAACACTCTGAATATTTATCCAGGCCTATAGGCCATTTTTCTAACTTCAATCTTGGTTTGCTTTTCAATACCCTTGTCTTTTTTTTTTGTTATATTTTGGAAAATATATAAGGTTTGGTTATTGGAACATGCCTCCGTGCAAAATATTTAATTGAAGCTCTTAATTGCAAGCTGTAAATGTAGCACTGATGACAGATTGTAAAGCTAGAAACCATTTGGTCAATGCTCAACAACTAACAAGAGAAAAAAAAAACAAAACCAGCATATAGGACAGTAATTTAGAAGAGACGTGAGTTTTACTGAAAAAAAAACAACCTTCCGGAAAATTTAGGAAAATGTGTTATCAGATCCATATGATAAAAAATCTTTTTTTTTTCTTCAGTTAGGGAAAAATATATACTTAAATTCAGTCAAAAAGAAGTGAGACATGTATTATTGTTACTGAAAATAATTTTGCCTGTAAACACATTCAAGACTTCAAAGCAAACCAAACCAAGGGCAGGAAATGAGGCTGTGGAAGGTGTTTGTTACTCCTGCTCCGCTCGTGTTCCCTTTTGTTGTTGTAAAGCTTGGGTGATTCCTTAAATGTTTGAAATGACGAGTGCTGTGCATCTGTGAGAGACATTCCCAGCACCTCCTTCCCCTTTGTCTCAGGTTGCACAGGCAGGCTGTGGCTGGGGGGGTGTATTCTGTTGCCACCCGTCAGAGGTGGGGCAGTTTTGGGCCCCCTGATCAAACCAGCTGGGGCAGTTTTCTTTATCTCTCCCCCAGCCAATCCTCCCTCAGGGAAATCTCTGCTGTCCATGGCCATGGAGCCTCCCTGCAGGGCTGATCCAATTCCAGCATCCCATGGGAGATGCTCCCCCAGGGGAGGAGCCCAGCATTCCTACCTGGATAGAATCTGACCCTGCACACCCCAGCAGCCTTTTCCCCCTGCATTCCCAGAGGAGCAGCTTTCTCCTGCCCTGCATTCCCAGAGGGAGCCCAGGCCCATCCACAGCACCCCTGGAGCTGCAGAGGAAACTCCCCCCTTGGCCAGGACCCTGCTCCAGCAGAGCCACATCTGCCCCTGCAGGGGGATTGCAGCCCCCATGGGATGGGGCTGTGCCAGCCCCCTGCCCAGCAGGGTGTCAGGGGGGATTCTGACTCTGCCAGGGCTTTTTTTTTTTTTGTACCATTGCATTTGTATTTTTAATTTTCCTAGTAAAGAACTCTTGTTTCTATTCCCATATCTTTGCCTGAGAGCCCCTTAATTTCAAAATTATAATACTTCGGAGGGAGGGGGTTTAAATTTTGCATTTCAAAGGAGGCTCCTGCCTTCCTTAGCAGACCCCTGTCTTCTCAAACCAAGACTTCCCTGCACTGGATTTGTGGCTGGGGAGATGCTCCAGGTACAGCACAGCAAGGTCAGGTGCTGCTGCAGCCAGGCATTGATATGAAAGGAAGATTTATGTTAATTGGGGAGTTAGCCCTCTGTCAAGAGGCACCTTGGTAAACGTTGTTAAGAAAAAATGGACAATAACTTCTTTAATGGCTGCTCAAGTTTCAAGGTGCTCTTTAAGAATTAACTAAATAAAAATCTATTTGGAGAGCTGGAAGGTTTCTATACATGAAAGGGAGCTTGCCTGGGCTTATTGGAAACAGGATTTCAGTCACTGTTAAACTCTGGTGAAACTGGAAGAATTACTCAGAAAATTGACTGAATACTGAAAAACTCTTAAAATGCTCTGAGAATTTCCCAAAGAAGCTGTGGCTGCCCCTGGATCCCTGGAAGTGTCCAAGGCCAGGTTGGAGCTTGGAGCAGCCTGGGGCAGTGGAAGCTGTCCCTGCCATGGCAGGGGCGTTGGAATGAGAGATCTTTCAGACCCCTTCCAACCCAAACCATTCCATGTTTCAGTTTTAAGGAGACACCAGGTGCTTTTACAACTCATAATACTGAGAGTTTAACCGGGAAACACCAAATTGGTTAGAAATTTTTTGTTGCAATTGAGAGTGCCCAAGCTTCAGTCACAGGGCAAGACTGTGATTTTATTCAGATATAACCATTGTTATTTTCTTTGATGTGCCTTTCTTAAGGTGCATCTTGCTATTGTTTCTTTTGAATAAGTGACTTAAGTATTTGCACTGCATTCACATGTTTTACTTAAGGTTATTCATGTTTCTGATTATCAGCTATTTAGGTTATCCTTAAAATAACAAAATACGATTTACAGGTTTCCCCCTGCTTACGAGTAGACAAGCCATGTCTGTGCATTGTTTTTTATGTACCATTAAAACAAGATTACAACTCATTTTAGGAAAGAGGTACTTAGATCCCCTGCAAGGGTAAATCCACTCTTACCATATATAATCTCTGTTACAAAGTGTCCTCAGAGAGAAGTACAGTGGAGACTGTAACTGGAATAATGATCATTTATTGTTTATGATTTCCTCTGGTTCAGAGCTTGCTTTTGCTTTCTTTGGCAATAAAATAGCCACAAATCATTCACTAAAATTGCTGTGTTTGTTTCCTTTTGTCTTTATTTTAAAGACAGCTGTTGAGGATGGGGTGAAAAGTACCATCACAGCTTTGTACTGCCATGATGCCTCTTGCTTTTAGCAGTGTCTGAGGCAAAGCCCAGCAACTGGAGACATCACCTCTAGTCCCAGCCTGAAAGGTCTCCTCTCCCAGCTCCTGGGAGAAGGGGATATTCAACACCCACAGCTTAAAAACCTTCCCCTGCCCATGGAGTGAATGTCAATGAGTGGTGTCACTTACCACATCGGTGGCACCCCCAAATTCAGAGGGCAGTACTGCCCAGAGCCCCAGGACTCTGCAAAGCCACCGCTGACCCTTCCAAAGCCTGGCTATGCTGCGTTAGGAGAACAATCCTTGGGACTGTCTGATCTTCCTCAGCAGAGACTGAATTACAGCCACCCTCTGCCTGTGATGCACACGTGGCCTCTGCCGTGGTGACAGGGCAGGTACAGTTACTGGGCTCTCACAGCCTGATCAGCCCCACATGAGCCACCCTCACAGGCAATATTTAACCCCACAATGAGTCCTGAACCTCCCAGGGGCTGCCTCTATGCTTCTCATGGCTGTGCTGCTCCTCTGTGTCCCACCCAGTGGCCTCGTGGATGGATGTTGGATCTGCCTGTCCCCACAAACCTCTCCAGTGCTGTGGGTTCTGAGCAGCTGGCCCTGCTCAGGTACACTGGGATGGGCTGGCAATGCCAGCAGCTCCTCAGCTCCTGGCCCTGAGCGAGCAGCAGCCCTTGTGGCACCTGGCTATCAGGGCCAGAAGTGCCATTGGCATGGCTGTTTATTGACCAAGGCTCCTCAGCAGGGCTGGGCGGGCAGGTAAGGCAAAATCAGCAGTACTGTAACCCGTGAGTGGGGCCTGAGCCAGGCTGGAGTCCCCATGTGGGGTCTTTGTCCCAGGCTGATGCTGCACATGGAACTGAGCCCTCCAGGTCACCTTCTCATGCCCAGCCTCTCTCCAAGGAAGGATGTGTCCTTCAAGATGTGTCACGGTGACATCTAGAAGCATTGAGCTGGTTAATTCCAGGGAATGGTCACAGCCCCAGAGAGAGCTCCAGGAGTGTTTGGACACTGCTTGGGCACAGGGTGGGATTGTTGGGGTGTTCTGTGCAGGGCCAGGAGTTGGATGTGATGATTCTTGAGGCTCCCTTCCAAGTCAGGATATTCCATGATTCTGGGGCCACAGGTTCTCCCTAAAACTGTTTATCCAGGCTCCTCCTGCTGTGTTCATTCTCTGCCAGGAGGCACCAGCCTTGCTCTGGGGCTGTGTGGGGCAGGGGGAAGCTCCATCACAGCAGAGCTGTTTCCCAACCTGCTGTCCTGTGTGGCAGCAGCAAGAGCCAGGAGAGGCAATGCTGCATGATTGTTTTTTTTGTTGTTGTTTTTTTTGTTGTTGTTGTTTTTTTTTTNTTTTTTTTTTTTTTTTTTTTAATACTTGAGATTCAAGGGCTTGAGAGGAGAAATGATCGTCTGCAAACTCTGGTTCAGCGTGCTGCAATCCCCTGCTTGTGCCTCACTGCCTTCCTCCTCCCCGCCTTGTGCTCCCTTTGCTCCTCTGAAGCTCCGATGCTCTCCCCGGAGCTGCTGACCGCGCTGATCCCTGCGGAATCCGCAGCTCCGCCACCTCTGCCCCTGCAGCCAGCCAGGAGGGCTGGACGAGCATCTCCTACAGCTGCCAGCCGGAGCCGGGGCGAGGTGAGGAGGCTGCGCAGCCCCAGCTCCCTGCTGTGTGCACGGCTGCACGGGCAGGGTGCGCGAATATTCGCTCAGGCGCTCCGGGGCAGCGCTGGTGGCTCAGTGGGTGACCAGGGCAGGGGCTGCGCTCGCCGGCCAGCCCGGCACCGAGGGCTGCTCCGGGCGGGCACAGGGTAAACGAGCGGTGGATTCCAGGGATGTGAGTTGCCAGCCTGTTCATATTTCTGAAAGATGCCAACAGAGGGCATCCGCTGCCAGGCACAGCCTGAAAATTCCTGCTGCATCCCCCGTTCCTGGCTCCAGATAAAGAGCATCTCAGGGTTGTTTTTTTTTTAACCCTCTCCCACTTAGGCTCAGGTTCAGTTTTGTCAGCGGTTTTTAAGTAGGTGGGCTTGTTCGGTAAGTGCTTTCATTTTCCTTTGGGGAAGGGAAACAATCACCCACAGCTGCAGTCCCTTAGTCAAGGCAGGGCTTTGCTGATTAGTGACTGAGGGCTCCACACAGCCTGGCAGAGCAACAGCCAGGTTCAAACTGAAGGTTGATGATCTTTTGTCCTGTGCAGCTGTAAACAAAACCATCAGCTGCTGTGCTGATGTTGGAGAAGAGCAGGAAAATTCATAATGAATGCCCTGGCTTTGGTGGATTTAAATAATCAGTTTTATTTAGGTGCTTATTCCTGGTGTTTAATCTCCCTGTTTCATGTCTCTGTGGACAGCCAAAAAGAAATCAAACTTCTGAAGCCTGCTGCTCCCTCTGGTAAACACATACTGGTGTTTAGGCTGTGGGGCAGCTCACCCTGGGCACGTTATCTCTCTTTTTTTGTGACGACCTCACACCCAAACATCTGAGATGTCCAAAGGCCAGGGAGCCTGTCTGATGGCAAGATCCTGAATCCAGTTTTGAGGGGGACAGCAAAGATCCTAAGAGGAGGACTGGTGTTAGGCAGGGCTCAGGTGAGGATTGGAGGGAGCCCCACGATAAAACCAGCAGAGGGATGATGGGTGCAGGAGCTGGGAATTGTGCCTCTAAGAGGGCTAGAAACAAGGGTCAGTCTGAGCTGGGCAAGGACTTAGTCTGAAGGGGTGGTTCCAAGTGATAGTTTTTACTGGAAATAAAGTGAGGGTAAGACTGATATTCTGTGCACCTAGTTGTGTATTTCTTGTGAATCTGCCCAGGTAGAGCAGGACCTTTTTGGGATCCAACTGAACCTCAGCAGGGAAAGGATGCTGATTACTGGGCTCCCAGAAGTATGTTCTGTTCCAGGGTTTCCAGTTGCTTTGCACACAAAATGGGGCTAACCCCTAAAAATCAGAGTGGTTGGAAGGTCTGCCTAGGATAGTCATCAGTGCTTGGGAAAGACCTGTCTCTGCCTCATCAACTTAAGCTAGCCCAAGCTGTGCCATGTTTAGCCTCATCCAGGCTGATCCATGTCTGATTTAACTGTTAGTGTGGGAATATACGTATTTTACCTTCCAAAAAGTGCACGCATTTTCAATAGTGCAGCTTGAAATATGTAAACATGCTCTTTATAGAAAAGGTGTTCACTCTGTTTAATCATTTAACCAGAGTTTCCCAGCTGGCCACCAAAAAAAACCCACCCTGCTCTGTATGTACAGGTCATCTCTACTTCCTATTTTACATTGAGAAAGGGCCAGTAACATCCAGCCAAGTTTGATTTATGGACTGCCATAGCGACTTAAGAAATTTATGATTTGATTAATCCATCCCATAGATCTTTTTCTTTATTACCGGTAATTTGTGCCGTACATCAAAGACTCCTGAGCAGGAATTTGGCACGGATCAGGCAGCCAGTGTTTCCAAAGGGTTAAATTCTATGGTGGACCAACCAGCCAACAAACTATTGTGACCTGCTGGCTAAAGATGTAATCAGCAATCCTGGGGTCTGGCTTACCCAAGATCTGTTCTGCTTTACCAAGTGAGTGCTTAGGACAGGTGGGATGTGCAGAACAGCATTACTGGGGAATTAGGGGCAGGTGTGTGGAGAAAATTGTCAAAATCCTCATGTGCCAGGGTGGTCATGGTAGTCAATGAACAGGCACCTGCAGTGCTCCTAAAGATGGGCTGATCAGTGTCTGGATGACCAGTGGGACTGCCTGGAAAAACCTTCTCAGGGCTGGCTGTTGAGCTGGGCCCTGCTGACAATCCCTGTTTTCCCTCAGAGGGAGGTGAGAGCTTGGCATAGGGCATGGAAAGCAAATCAACTAATTAACTCAATGAGGGAATATGGAATAGCATGCCTTGGATTGGATGAAGATGTGACCTGAGACTGTAGATGCTTCTGCTGCTGGTAAACAAGTTTTCTGTTTTTCCTGTAACACTATTGGCATTTTAAAATGATCCGAATATTTCAGAGCACATTTAACCAGACAGAGTACTGGATTTCAATACCATCAACTCCAGAAAGCAAAAGGTGGGTCCTAAATTACCTTCAAAATCATAACAATTTAAAAAGTGGAACCATTTCTCATCTGCCTTGTGTTTTTTCAGCTACTGCAGGTCACCCAGCTGGCCTCCTTGGAGGAGGAGGCAGAGGGGTGATTCTTGCTGGGGGAAGCAGCACGCACACACCTGACAGCCCTGGAGCACATTCCCTGTGCAGGAGCCAGGTGTGTGAGCTCCCCCTGCCTGGCCCTGCCCCGGGGGCCCGAGGGTCCCTCTCCCCAGCCCCTGCAGCCCTTGATCTCTGCTGATGGGGAGTGGGGATGCCACTTAGCAGGAGCCCCAGTCGAATCTTGCAGCCAGGACTCCTCTTTGGGATCAGGGACAGTCAAGTGTGGTTTCACCCAGCAGCCTTTAATAATGTCTCAGCTCTGTTAAGCTGCCCACAATTTCATCCAGCCATCTCTTTCAGAAAAGCCCTGCATCTTCATTACCTTCCCCTCCAGCCATCTGGTCTCCCAACCTGACCTTTTTAAGAAAGATTGGTTAAAAAAACAGGAGCAGTCCCTGAACAGAAGACCTTGTGTGTCATGTTGAAGCCCAGAGCAAATTTTTATGTCCAAGCTGTGAAACCTTGAAAATAAAGATTTATAATTGAGATTCTGGCTGAAGCAGAGTGAACAGAGATGGTATAATTAAATTCTGTAGTGGGTATAATTAACCGATTTATTCATTTATTACCCTTTATGCAGCTAATGCAGGCCCAGCCATTGCCATTTGTTTATGGGGAATGTGCTACCTGCCTGCTTGGCTCGGGCTGTGGCAGCCAGGCCCATGGTGATGCTCTGGAGGGGCTGATGGTTCAGTGCAAGCAGGTCTGAACTGATGGATTTCTTTTCAGAAGCCAACGAAGCTCCTGAACATGAGTCAGCTGGGAAGGAGCAGGGTGGAAAGCAAAGACTCAGGGTTCTGCTTTGGGCTCTTTTGCATAGCTGCCAGGGGTGATAGTTTGATCAAATGTGATAGTTTGGGAGAAAAAGGATGTTTGGGGTTTTTTTTAAGAGCGGAGTGGCTCTCTGGTGTCAAACACACCTGGTACCATGGCACTGAATCCCTGCTGTGCACGAGGAAGGGCTGCAGGAACATCCACACTGACGTGTTTGGATTTCTGCCTTCCCCCTTCAGAGCTCAGCGTGGAAATGGCACTTCCAGACCCGTAACACAGATAACTACTCACTCATCCTTTGGGAGAGCCTCATCTCACTAAAAGCCTGTCTGGCTGTTCCAGAACAGAGCTGTTTCTTTTCACCCAAGTCTCATTTGACTTCACTTTCTTGCAGCCGTCATGAGATAAAAAAACAATGAATCAATCAGAGATTATTTTTCATGAAAGTTTAATCAGGCACTGTCCCCGTCCTATGCCTGTTTGAGCAAACCTTGATGATCATGTAGGGTCTGAATATGGAGCAAAACCCACCTGCTTGAGAGGCAAGAAGTGCAGGGAATGCCTTTGCTGGCTGGTACCTCTCTACCTGGGCAGGCTGTCCTGCTGCAGATGTGCTGCCTGCACCTCAGCCCCTGGCTCCCTCAGCCCATCCATCTCTCCGGCAGTGAAAGCCAATACCACCCCCTCCTTCCCCTCCCTGTGCTGCTCCTTAATATTTCATGCATCAAAGAAGTTTCACTTGTAATGCAAAAACTGATTAATTAAGTAGAGTGCAAGAGTTACATGCATTGAAGGTTTCTTTCATCTTGGCAAGGAGAGGAGCCACACTGGAGGCTGCTGCTGCTCATGAAGTTGTGTCAGAGGGCAGGCAGTGATGGAGTGGTTAGGGGCTCTGAAGGAGGGGATGGGGAAGTCTCATTCTTTCTACTCTGGCTCAAGCAACAGGTTGCTTTCCACTTTTCCTTGGGTTTTGCCTTCCTGTAAGTGTTGTTGACAGCCTGGCCCGTGCCTGGCAGTGGGGCTGTTGGGAGTGGGGGTTGCAGCAGGTACCTGTCTGACTCCAGCCTCAGGATGTGCAAGGTCCCTTTCCAGTGAGGCTTTGGTCCTGGACATGCCTAAGACCCTGCTGCTACCAAACACAAGAGATGTCTGGCTGAAACCCCAGTGAGCCCCAGGGGAGCTATAAAGAGGCAGGCAGTGCAGGATGTCAGAGGAGGACAACTAGAAAATGCCATGGCCGTGGGCACCTGAGCACAGCCTTCCCTGGGTGAGTAAGGCAGTTGGCTGCAACACAAATGTTCAGTCTGCACCTCAGCCCAAAATGCTGAGCAGCCTTTCCTTGCTGTACAAGTGATGCAGCTCCCTGTTCCCACTCCAGGCCCTTCTGAACCCAGCCCAGGGGCTGTTCCCGAGAGCACGGCTGGTGGCTCACAGCTCTCCTGTGAAAGGAAGGAACCAGCTACTTGTACCTGAGGAGGGGGGAGAAAATTCAGCCTCTCCTGAATTCAGCCTCTCCTGGCTGCCAAAGCAGGGAGGCTAAAGCTGGCACAGTGTCCCCTCAGAGCACTTCTCTGGAAGTGGTCAGGAAGCTCCCGTTTTGATGCAGCAGCCCCTGCAGCTCTGAGCACAGCGAGGGCCCCTTGGCTCGCTGTTAACCCAGAAGCAAGAACCGAACTGCAAAGGGCACTTTGTGCAACCCCTCCTCTCTCAGGAGGTGTTTCTTGGAATTGCTGACCCAGCCTGTATCCTGTGTGTGGCAAAAGCACAGCTTGAGCCCTGAGGTCACCAAGCACAGTCGGGTACTGTGTGGCTGGGGACCCGCATTTGTACACTGCAGCTTGGAAACAAAATTAATTCTGGGCCATTTACTTCACAATAATAATAAAAAAAGATCTTTCTTACTCCTTCAGCAGACTTATTGATGCTGATGTGCCCCTGGCAGGGTGAAATATAAACCACTGATTACATCAGAGCTCTACCAGTGACTTTCTCCTCTGATTGCAAGCAGCAGGATTTGCGACATACTGGCATTACAAACACAAATTGCTCTCTGTATTGTAAATACATAGTGCATTTTAATGATCCCTGCTGTATGTACATGCCTTTAGTAATAGGGCCAATTGAAAACCACTTCAGAAAGCTGCTATTGGTATCTTTGCAATAACCTCCTCATCTATGCCGGCCAATAAAAGGTGCATTAGTTCTGGGTGTCCAGAAATACAGCTCACGGGATTGAAAGTCAAAGAAAGCTTCATCTGTGACCCTTTAAATGAGAATTACTTTTTTTTTTTCCCTTCACTATCCATTTTAAAGTTAGATCATATAGATACTTTAAGCACTTTCCAGCAAAATATCTTCACAAAGCTCTCCACAGGGGCACAAAATCTTGGGTTTGCCTCAATCCCACTTGGGGTATTGTCATGAAGAAGGAAATAACCCTGGGGCTGAACTGCTCTGCTTGGGACTAAGAAATAAATTGAATGTCTCAAAGCTCCTGCTAAAAAATCCCCTCAGGTGAAAATCAGGCCTGAATGTGGGCAGATAGAGGCATGAGGCAAGGTTCCTGGTTTTCATGACGCACAACATATGCTCTGTCTTCTCCTAGAGGCTGCTCCACCTGGGAACAGCCCACTGCTGCCTCAGTCGTGGAGAAGCTCCCAGCTCCTACTGAGAATGTTTCTGCTTTCTGTGTGGAAACCCCCACACTTGGGACCAGTACAGATATAATTTCCACAGCCCTCAGTATCTCTTTTTATCCATTATGGCAACAACTAATTATTTTCCTTGCATTCCTGTATGTGAGAGAGGATTTAAAAAAAAAAAAAAAAACAAAAAAAAAGATTGGGGAAAAAAAGAAGGGATTTGCCCCCAAGCTGCACACTCAGCGGCTGAGGTGAGAATGGAGCGGGTGCTTCCTGACAACCCGTCAGGTCCCCCATCTCACCCTGCCCAGATGGGTCTTGTCAGTGCAATGCATTTTCACTTGCAAGACGGTTTCCATTTCCGTGTGGTGTTTTTGCTGGGAACGGCAGTTTTTGCTGGTTTCTTGGCCCCAATGCTGTCGAAATCAACGGTCAGGCAGGCGCTGGTGTCCCCAAGGAAAGGCTGGATCCATGAAGCATAAGAAAAAGATATTAAAAATAGGCCTCATTTAGAAATAGCAATCTGCGTTATGGGCTATGCAATTGGCTTGAAAATCCCCAGATTTTTCAGATTTAAAGCATCTCCAAATTAGCAAGTTAGACAAACTTCTGTAAGTGTTCCTAGAATATTTTTTCAGCGAGTGAAACTCTCAGAACCCTGTTCATGCCATTTACTTTTGTGTTGTAAAAGGGGGCGGGAATAATAGAATCCTGTTACCTCAGCAGGATTAACACATTCCCCTTTGAAAATGTGATTGATGGTTTTCAAACAGTGAAGTTCTGCCTTTAGCTCAATTCTTTGGAAGGAAAAAGCAGGTGGAACCCTTTTCTCCCCAAAATGAGAATGGAGATTTGCATTTATACGGGGAAGGATCCAGACACCAGACAAAATGGAAGCTGAATGTGCCCATTTGCAGGCAGTGGTTTGCAGAAGCTTCCCCTTGATCATTGTCTGTGCTTGTGCAGGAGGACTTGAGAAAATCTCAGTGTGCTGCTCAGCAGAGAGTTGTTAGCAGAACGTTGTCAACCTAAAAAGTAAGGTGAAATAGGACCAAACGATGTATACAGAGCTGCTGGACCTCTGTTTTCCCATCTCTCAGGACTTGCCTGGAGTCAGCCGTTCTGTAGGAAAGCAGGTGTGCCAGCCTGTGTCTCCTGACCTTTGCTTCCCAGCTCTAAGCCCTGGAAAACAGTCACCTCATTGCTCCATGGCATATGCTAGGTCAGGGAAAACCTGGATGCACCTAAACCACGTCCTGCCCGCCAATTCAGCTAGATCCTCAGCGAACTGAGAGAAGAAACCACATTGCTCAGAGCTGTGACAGCAGCACTGGGGATATCTAGATCGCCTTCCTAGCCCACAGCCCCTTCCCAAAATCTCCTGGTACTTGACAGCAAAAAAGTCTCTACTTGTGGCAAATGGATGCAGCTGTGCAGCAAGTGGCTACAAGGAGATAGAACAGGGATGGGACCTTAAAGAGATGTTTCTCTTCTTCAGGATTTGCAGTTCTAAAATAAATAATAATAATAAAATTACTTCTTTTGTATCCATATTTGCTACTTGTGTGTCACTTTGTGTATCCATGCTGCACTGGTTCTTTGCACTCTTTGACTAGAAGAAATTTAAAATATAAGAAAAAGATAGGAACACATGTACCAACATCAGTCTGAGATAGTCCAAAATCTACCCTTTCCTCTTTTTTTAAAAGGAAAGGAAAGGAAAGGAAAGGAAAGGAAAGGAAAGGAAAGGAAAGGAAAGGAAAGGAAAGGAAAGGAAAGGAAAGGAAAGGAAAGGAAAGGAAACTTTTTCCTAGTATTGTACTTTTCTCAACAAACACCTGACAGGGCTGCATTTTTCTCTGATTATTTTTTTTCCAGCATGCCTAGAAACTTTCCCCCTCCAACTTAGACAGAGCCAGGGTCCCACATTTAGTGTTTTGCAAGAAGTTGCCTGTTTTGCTGGTGAGCACGTTTTGCCGTCTCTCTATTCCTGTAGCTGGAAACAGTCACTGTTCTCACACCACGGCGGGGCTGCAGCTTGTTAAGACTGGGAGCTGGAGCTGCGAATGGCCCCTGGGAATGAGGCTGGAGCTGTTTGTTTGCTGGATTTCATATTCATTGCCATTCTGCCCTTGTTGTGGTTTTAACATTTGATGACCTAGGTATCTCAGAAGGTTGTTTTGCCTCAATAGGCATGTGATGAATTGCTCTTAATTAGCTTGTGGAAATAATATAAGCCTGAGCATTAAGCGTGCTTTGTTAGGGTTTTGACATCTTCTTTTATATGTACATCTACAAATAAAATCAGGTAGATTAGCAGTCACTAGGAAATTGTTGTTGTGAGTCACTGACTCACAGCTCCTGTAGGCTGTCTCTCCTTGTCTTTGTTAGTCATGCCCGACTGTGGGCAGGAGTTCAGGGGCTCTGAGGCTAGGGTCATGTGTCTGTTTTGTCCGTAGGGACAGGGTTTGCCTTCAAATTCATCCCCATCATTCCAGTTGGAAGAGCCAGGTGGCTCCACCGCAGTTCAAGCCAGAGTGTGAGCAAAGCCACGGCGGTGGACCTCACCTGGTTTTGTCTTCAAGCACAAAATCCAGCCTTCAGGTGGCACCGAGGCGTCCATGTGATGAAGGGATAGAGGAATCTGAGATCAGACCTCAGGGTCGTTTATCCTTCTGACCCCCATTCAAATGCTGGCTGGTAAACACCAGATCTAAAATCTTTGCTCTAGGTCACAAGCTTGTCTCCTCCAGGTTTGTCATTGCCAGCCATGCCTGTGTGCCCTGGATGCTGGACGTGCCTGTTCACTTAGGAGAGGGTAACAATTAGTAAAAGCTCTCAGGAAATTCATTTCTGTGCTCTTGCACCCTGACAAGGAAGGAACAGCCTGAGGAAGGAGTGGCAATGAGCTGGATGGGGGGAGATGTGGGAGGGACAGTGGGATTTTCATAAAATCATAGAATTCTAGAATGATTTGGATTGGAAGGGGACTTAAAGACCATCCAGTTCCACCCCTCCACCATGGTCAGGGTCTCCAGCTATCCCAGGTTGCTCCAAGCCCCGTCCAACCTGGCCTCGAGCACTTCCAGGGATGGGGCATCCACAGCTTCTCTGGGCCACCTCTGCCGGTGATTCGCCCTCCTCACACGGAAGAATGTCCCCCTAACATCGCATTTAACCATTCCCTCCGTCACTTCCAAGCCGTGCTCCTTGCCCTGTCACCCCCCGCCCTTGCCGGAGCCCCTCTTCTCCAGCCCTCCCAGCTGTGCGGGTCAGGAGCGGCGCGGCGATGCGGGAGCTCTGTGGCCGCGGCAGCAGCGCGCAGCCGGGCCGGGGAAGCGGCGGCGGGGCC
>VZSE01010148.1:97469-159137 GCA_013398275.1 Promerops cafer | reverse complement strand
CGCCGTGCTGCTCGGCGGCGGGCCCGGCGCGGCGGCGTCGCGGGAGCCCCCCGGCCCCTGCCGCGTGAAGACGGTGACGGGGTCCACGCTGCCGGTGCTCCGGGAGAACGACATCAGCTGGAGCGGCGCCCCGCCGCCCGCCGCCGCCGCCGAGTCCCGCCTGCTGCTCTTCGTCCGCAGCGAGCTGCCCGGCCGCGTCGCCGTGCAGGACGATCTGGACAACACCGAGCTGCCCTTCTTCACCCTCGGTAGGCGCCCGCGCCGCTTCCCGCCCCGTCCCGTCCCGCATCCCGCCCCGCCATCCCGGAGCATCCCCAAAGCATCTGACACCCGCCGTGCCGGCTCTGTGTCCGCCCTCCGCGCTCCGCGGGCAGCTCGATGTCTTTTGGGGCTTTCTAACCCTGCCGCTGTGCTGCATCCTGGTTTTGGGGTTTATTTTTTTTTTGCCTTTCCTGCCGGGGAGGGATTTTTTAGCAGGGCCTGAGGCTGCCGCCACTGCCAGCCCCGGGAGGAGGAGAACATTCCCCGGGAGGAGAGCATCCCCGCGCAGGCTGGAAGTGATGGGGGCTGCCTCGCGTGCTCCAAGTTGAGCTCTGAGCCCCGAGGAGGTGCCGCCGAGCCTGGCAGAGCGGGAGGGGCTGTTTTTCCAGCCAGAGCCTGATTTTATAAATGCTTCGTGTTAATTCTCGAAGCTCGCTCTCGCTTCACGCACAACTCCAGCGCCCGGGTCTGTGCGAACGCTGCAGACTTTCCTCTGCTCTCAGCTTTGTGGGGAGGGGGATGGGAATAGATATAATTCTGTAGTCGTACTTCGGTCGTGATGCCGGATCCTGTTGTCTCGGATGGGGTGCCCGAGCTGCCTCTTGTCACTTTTACCCATTTCTGTGCCTTAACAGCCAGTCCCCCACAGAACTGTTCCGAATGTCACCTGGGCAGTGCAGTGTTTACTCTGCCAGGTCACCGAAGGGCTTTTGTTGATCTTTGCTTTATCCATCAGCTGTCCTGTTTCTCGGCACCCAAACCTAGGATAATTTGAGCACCTGCTTAACTCGGGTCTCAGGTATCTCTTGACACACGGGATTGTGACTTCCAGCACATCTCTCTGTGTGCCTCAGGTGTGTCGAGGTGTGCCCATGTCCAGGCTCATTGGGGACACCTGACCCCAAGTCCCTTCCCACACCTCGTGGAGTGATTGCCTTTCACTGGGAGCAATGAGCAGGGCTAGGGAAATGCCTGTCTGTGTCTCCCAGTTCTGTCATTTTACCTTGTGGGAAGCTTTGCTGTAGCAAACACCCTAATAAATAAGTTAGTAGTAGCTCCTGAGACTCTTGGGCTCCAGCTTTGCAGTTTCCTTAGACATGGTGGGTCAACTGCAAAAATCTGAAACAAAGCAGATACTCTGTTTCCACTAACAAAAGTGACAAATCCAAGGTTTGATGCCGTAGAAATGACGTTTACCATACCGTGGTTAAAAGTAACAAGGAGTTTCATGGTTCACCGAGTTAATTTTCAGATTAGAGTACAGTTTCTTCAGGGACTGGGTGTGAATTGAGCACTGATCTAAATATATCAGATAGCAAAGAAACCCCTCTGTGTGAGCTTAGATAATAGCTCAAGTTGAAGGAGAGAAATTTGTCTTGATAGATCAGAGGCACGATCTTGTATAGCAAATCCTATTTCTGTGAGTGCCTGCCAGTAAAGAGACCATGTATTCATCTAAAAATTTCTTTCACTTGCCTGGCATATTGGTTATGTGTGTACTCAGAAAACCCCAAAAGATCCCCTCCTGTTCCCTTGGACTCACAGTCAGGCAGATTGGAAGATAAACGGAGGCTGTACCCATGGTGGGATGGCTTCATCATGGTCCTGGAATTAATCAGTCTGTTGCCTCCAGAGAAGGTAGAACACTTGTCCTTCCCCAAGGTCTAGCTCATGAATTGCTGTGGATGTTCTGATATTTCAAATTTGTTGCTTTTCTCCCCCTCTCCTGGTGTGGCAACTGTCTCTTTCGCAGTTAACTCTTCTCTGGGTGAGGGCTGTGGAGGATTTCTGCTGGCTGGTTTTCCCAGAGCAGGAATTAACGCTGTAGTTTTCTGTGGTGTTTTTTTTCCCCTCCCCATCCTTTTCTAACTTCATTGGTGGTTGTGAACTGGAGAGCAGCTGCTGCCTCTTAATGGGCTCTTGGAGGTGAAAATCACGTTACATGTGGGAAAGCTTGGGAGTGAGGTGAGGGCAGAGATTTCTCTTTGGCAGAATCTTTGCAGGTCCTTATCTTTAGCTGATTTCTGATGATTGTATCTCTTAATGCGTGTTGCTGGACATGTTTAGTGTCTGTCTGGGCATGAGCTCAGGAGGACACGTAAGAGCTGACGTCCTGCCGGCTGCAAATGTGTTGAGGACTCCTCTTGCAGTAAGCAGAGATCACTTTCTGTCTTCAGCGGGGTAAGGATGGGGTAAGATGACCTCCTAAAGCACACAGCTCAGGACAGCCACCCTGACTGGCATCCTGGAGGGGTTTTTGAAAGGAAAAAAAGATTAAAAAAAAAAAGAACAGTGAGCATAAATCTGTCAGAGCTGAGACATGGTGCTGATGCTACTGACTCTGAAGTGAAATAAGTTGAGAAAAAATTGAGGCCACTCCATTCTGCAGGGCTCAAAAGTCTCTCCAGGCCAGGAGGCAGAAAAGAAAACATTGCTTTGCTTGGTGGCAATGAGTTTAAGCAGCCAGGGCTGTACTCCTGGGTCTGCTCAGTGATTCCCAGCTCAGTAAATCTCCCAGTGCTGCAGTGGTCCCTGTGCTGCTCCTCACTCCTTGGCATTTAAAGCAGGGTGGGTGATCTGTAGCTAAAGGCTGGCAGGTGCCAGAGCCTTGTCTGCAGTGGTGAGAAACTTAAAGTCATGGAATCATGTAGGCTGGGAAAGGTCTTCAAGTCTAACTGTAAACCTAACACTGCCAAGTCCACCACTAAACCATGTCCCGAAGTGCCACATCCTCCAAGTGGATGCCCTGAATTGGTGGCTGGACATGGAATGCTCCATGTCCCTTTCCTTTAAAGCATTCCTCCTTCTAGGGAGGAAACAACTTTATCTGTTCCCTGACAACATGAGATTTTATTCTCTTAAGTGCTTAAAGCGAGAGCTTCCAGTGTAGCATGCCTGCCTGCGGGGCTGCCTGGTCTGCAGGAGCCCCTGCACGGCTGAGATAGAGGAGAAATCAGCACAGGAAACATCCACACAGCTGGGCCTGGGCCCATGGCACGCTGGCAACATCAGGAGCAGCAACAGGAGCAGCAGCAGCTGCTCATGGAAGGATGGAGACCACTAGGGGGTGGTGGGTACCCGGGGATGCTCCTCAGCAGCTCCTCTCTGTGTGCCCAGGAGGGTACCAGGGGTACTCCACAGGGGGGTACCTGGGGATGCTCCACGCTCTCCCTGTGTGCCCGTGTGGCACAGCAGCTCCAGCTCTTTGTGCCTCGGTGGGCAGCTGGCACCTGCAGGAAGGTGGGGAGCCCAGGGTGGGGATGGCTTCATCCTCTCCCAACAAAGGTAGGAAACTTTGATTCTTTGTGCATCCCTCCTGGACTGCAGCAGGGACCTGCTGCTGAAACACCCACTGGCAGCTCCCCGTGCTCGGTGTCCCTCCTCCAGTGGGGTGTCACAGCTTCTGTGTTTCCTACGCCTTGGTTTATTTTTTCCCTTTTGCGTTGGAGACAAGAAGGATGCTTCTCCCACTACCCCCCCAGTTACGTTACTATAAAATTACTCAGCAAAGCCCAGTGGTGGCAGGAAATGACAAATGTAAGTGCCACCAGTGCATTATGAATTGCTGTGCCTCCCCTCTCCTGAAAAAGCATCCTGCCCTTTCCTTAACCTTGGATACTACTGATGCTTTGTGGCTTCCCCCCCCCCCCCCCCCCCCCAACTCTCCTAGAGTTATTCTGGCAAACGGTGCAGCCTATCATGGACTTTATCCTTGCCCACTGAGGTCTCTCTAAGGTATGGATCTTGATTCAGTCAGCAGCCATGTGTTCCCTACAGAAGCTGCTCCACCACGGCGTAGCCTGCTCTGAGAGCAATTCAGGGAAAAAGGCAGTTTGCTTCCGAGCTAATTTAGATGAGCTCTGTCTATGTGTGAGCAGCTTTATATAGAGGAGAGAGAAGGGAAGAGGCAGACCAATTTTCACCACTGCTCTTACCCTGTAGTGGCTTACATAAGAACAGTTTACTACGCACTTCTCATAAATGGCTTTAATGGATGCTGTTTGACAGCGTCTGCAGTGCTTCAAGGTGCTTTGTTTTGGTGGTTGTCACAAAGCAGACTCATGTGTCTGCATTCTTGGTGTCCCCCTGTGGCCCCTGTGTGTGGCTGATTAATGATTGTCTCCTGCTCTTTCAACTCCTCAGCAGTTCAGTGCCACTTCTTTTATCTTCTTTCTTAACTTTTCCTAAAGTCATCTTGTAACTTGGACTTCTCCTCATTAGGGTAAGAGTGTTGGTTCTCGAAGGAATGCCTGGATGTGGCACTCAGGGCTCTGGGCTGGGTTACAATGTAGTGGGGATCCCTCACAGGTTGGACTCAATTATCTTGGAGGCCTTTTCTAACATTAATCATTCAGAGTTTCTATTAATACATAAAAATAATGGCAAGAACTCAGTTTCCCATGGGCTGATTGTATTTATTGCTGTTCCTAGAAATACTTGAGCAGGGTTTTGCCACCCTCATTTTGGTCACCAGCTCCTGTTTGTGCAGAGCGGGTGGGGAGGCTGAAGAGTCACCTGGGGAACACAGGTGTGACTGCAACTTACTGGTGCTGCTGTTCAGAAGTGCCCTTCCCTGCTTTGAGCTGGCCCGTGGGGTCTGAAGCAGCTCTGTGTGGGTGCAGAGAGTGTGCCCAGTGTGTGACTCCATCGTCAGGGCTTGGCATCTAAATGTGGGGTCTTCGGGGAAAAGCCAATGAGCAAAGTCTGGTTTCTGCACCTCCCTTTGCATTAACTGCCTCCTGCTAGGCTTGAGATGCCTGGAGTATCAGCTCAGAGGTTTGGATAATCGAGTGTTTGGATATTTTTTGTTTTTTTTTCATTTGGGTTTTTTTTGCTGTTTATATTGTTTCTGTTCCCCAGCTAATCCAATGGGTAAAGAGTTATATCTTCCACCCCAAAAGCCTCAGTGAGATGGTGTGGTGAGGATGAGAGGCTGGTAGGTACCCTGGGACAGGGACAGGCAGATGTAGACCTGACAGTGGGGCTGCTTCCCTGCCCCTCCATTCCCATCCACAGCTGTGTGTGGTCCGGGGTCTGGGCCAGGTCCCTGGTGGTGGGGGTGCCTGGGGAGGGTGTAGCAAAGAGGAAAACCTTCTGGTATTAATTCCTTCCCCTCCTTGTATTACTATGTGATTACTCCAGCTTTCCAAGGTGTTGGTTTTATAGTTGGGAAGAGGAGGGAGAGCCCAGCTCAGGGTGGGGTTGTACTGGTGATGGGGATGCTGAGCTGCAGGTCTGCAAGCATTATAACCCCCAGAAAGGCTGTAGGCAAAAAATGCCCAGGAAAACGGGTCAGTCCCGAGGCCATCCCTTCCCTCCCCAAAGGCGAGGTTGAGCATGGCTTGTCCAGCATGGCAGAGTGGACTTAGCAGGGATTTTGCTTCATCTCGGGTATTTTCTGGGCTGAGTATCCCAGTTAAAGCTGGGAATGTGTAGCTGAGTGCAGGCTGAGCTCAGGGAGCTGCTGCTTTCCAAGAGTACCCACGTTGACCAGCTAGTGGCAACAGAAGATTAACTATGGAGGGAGAGAGGCTCCTGTGGCTGCTGTGCTGAGCTGCCACGGGAGGAGGCTGGTGGCTGGGGATCCCCCCTGCTCCCCCTCCCTCCCAGCTGATTTTCCATGATGCCTGTGTGCCAGAGGCTTTTGTTGCTCTTTTTTCAGGAAGAAATAATGAGCTTTTATTCAGGATTATGCAGAGAGTTTGCAGTTCTCCGTGGGGAATGGGGTGGTGAATGACCTCCGAGTGCCACCATGCAGATGGATGTCACCTCCAAAACTTGCTGCCTGTTCCCTCCTAAGCCCTAAAAGTGAGAACCTCAGCTGCGTGATGGGCAAGCCTTTGTGCTGCCTCGGTGACAGGGTGCTGATGTGTGGTGTTGGCTGGCTGTGAAACAGGGCTGAGCCCTTGGGCTTTCCTGGTGTGGCAGGAGCTCAGGCGTGGGGCTGGCTGGGACCACGGGAGAACAGATTGGTGCCGTGTGTGGGAATGATGAGGCATTGATCTTATGCTTCTTTGACATACGTTTGCAAGTGCAGGTGGCTTGAGAAACACCTGCCATCGCAGCAAAATGCCATGTAGAGTGTGGGGCAGGCTGGGGTTGGAGCTGAAAGTAAAGAAGATGCCTCGATTGATGCCTTTCATCATCTGAAGTGTCCACAGTACAGCCCGTGCCTGAGTGTCCTCCTCCTGTAGCAACCATTTGAAATGGAGAATGATGAACCTTGGCCCATGTTCCCATGCTGCTCCCCACTCCTGCTCCGTCACTGCCTGTGGGGTGCGTGATGGCATCGAGCAGAGATGGTTCTTGTGCATAACCAGCTTAAGAAATGGGGCCACTTAAAAGAATTGAATGCTTGTGCTGCTGCTTGGGTCTCAGCTAATGCAGTTAAGGTTTCCAGTGTCCAGACAGTATGGAGACACTTAATGGTATTGAAGAAGCAGAATGGCATGCAGAGCAGTGATCTTGGCTGCCTGCATCTGCACTGTCTGGGTGAGGCTTTCTGGTCGTCTCCTGGGAAGGGGAAAACTGGGGAAAAACATCACAGAGTTTTGGGTAATTGTTCCCTGTGGGCACCTTCCCCATTTGCCCTGCAAGAAGCAGCGCTCTTGAATGCCTCTAGTACCTTGCTGCAGGTCAGGGGAAGAAGGGATTCCTTGCAGGGGGAACTTGGGCTGTGGCTGCCTGTGAGAAGATGGGGCAGACAAGATTTGGAGCCAGGGCTCTGCCTGTGGGCACAAGTGGCTGGTGGGGAGGGGGCAGAAGCACCAGTTCCCTCTCTTTCACATTACCTGTCCCCCACCACTCCTGCACTCCTTTCTCTGCTTTCACCTCTCCTGTCTTAGTGCAAGACAAAGTCTGTAGGAAACCTGGACTGGCTTTGAAAGCAGCAGCAAAAGGGGAGAAATTTTCCATTAGCAGCATCAGCAGTATAAGAGATTTTTTCCTAGTCACCTGGTAACTGCTCCATTTAGGAAGATTACTGAGCTGATGGTGCTGCTCCCAGGCATATGCATGGGAGTGATCCTGTGAGAAGAGGGAGGCAAGGGATGGTCACACACGGGGAGATGGGCTGCTAAAGGTCAGCTGTGCAGGGAGAGGACCCGGGGAGCCGGGCACCTCCTCTGCTCCATCATCTGCTCCTCCAGAGCAGGGCAGTGGCACAGAAATGGCACTGCCAGCTGCGCTCAGGAGCTGCAGTGGGGGCAGAGAGTGGGGCTGCCCAGGGCTGGGCGCTTGCACATCCTCGAGTGAAGGAGGGAACGGGGCCAGGCTGGGGGTTTTGGTGCATGGTGTCTTTCTTTCTGTGGGAAGGGATGTGCCTGCAGAGGGGCACTGCCCTGCCATGGACTCACTACAGAGGTGAGCCCACCCTCCCACGGCTCCAGGTCTGTATAACTGTGGGGCAGGTTCTGGGCACCCCAGCTTTGCTCCCAGCCATGACCAAGAGCTCACCTGCACTGGTGCCTTTGAGGATTTGATTCTTTCTCCTTTTTTCCCTCCCTTTTCTCTCTCTAGGGCAGCAGGGTGGCCTCGCCTGTGGCTGGACCCTTGCCCTGGCTGTGCTGTGTCAGCTGGGCCCCCTGGCCAGCCCCAGGGCTCCTGGCTGCCGAGGCACTTGCCTAACATGAGCTGGCATTCCCGAGTGTGCCTGGGGCTGTCCCAAGGCCATTCACAGCCCGGAGCCTTCCCTTGCTTCTCTCTGTGGTTCTCAAGCAGTGTCGTTCCAGGGAGCACAGCACATCCCTAAACTGTGGGATCAAGGGACAGAATATTGAGTTGGCCACAGCATAGGAAGGTTTTTGTTGCCTCAAGCCAACACTCAGTAACATCAGCTTCCCGCTGCAGTGCTCCCGTGCCGGGATGGGGAGCACGGGGTGGTCTCTGTGTGTGTGAGCAGGGGAGGGGGTCTGGAGCAGAGTGTGTTCCCTGCAGCCCTGGACCAGGATCTGCTGCTCATCCACCCTGGCCAGAAAAGCCTCTCCCTCAGCTCACTCTTGCTGTGGATGTTGCTTTTGCTGCCAGGGGGCCTGCTGAGTTAAATGTTGGTGCCACTGACGTGATGAATTCCTTGTGCAGGTGCCCCCAGAGCAAGGTCTGCTCTTCCAGGCAGTTTCCTACTCAGATGGGCTTCCTGGGATGATGGGGCTCCCACAGCAGATGCTGCCAGTTGTTCCCACCTCACTCTGTTACTCAGCCCTGCCTTGCCCAGGCTGCTCCGTGGGGTAAAGGGTGATGGAGACCCTTTACCTTGGCTTGCTGGGCCTGAGCCATCACCTGTGTGGTGAGTTCAGTTTGGGTGGGGGCCCTGGAGAGCTTTGGGGGCTTATTGGGACATCCTGATATGTCCCTTTTCCTTCTACCCCCATCAAACCTCTTCCATGTCCTTTGAACCTCCCATCTGTTTCAATTAGAGGGGTTTAAACTCTTTTCTCCTGCCCTGCCCAGGAAATTCCTCCCAGCCTCCTTGTGCAATCACACTCCTTGTTCCTCTACCTGTAATATCCTGGGAAATCTGCCCAGAGAGGGATGCCCAGGCAGAGCAATGTGTTGGGCAGGTGATCCAAAAGAATCTGGGTTCCCCACCCTCCCTTCCATGCCATCCAAACTGGGCAGCCCATGGTCAAGCTGTGCCCACAGCAAACGTCTCCCATTATCTTCTGCCTGGAGCAGATGATCAGGGTGGGCAGCTCGGAGTGTTCAAAGGGATTGCAGTGCTGGGTACCACTTAATAATTAAGGCTGGCTCAGTTGATGGAGCCTCCTGGCCCTTACTGGGGGTGGCTTGGCACAGGAGGCTGTAAAGAAGGTCCAGCAGAAAAGGAGGGATTCTGTAGTGGTGCCAGTGAGAGCAGTGGCATTTTGGGAAGCTGACAGGTATATCTGGGAGTCAGACACGTTGCAGGCTGAAAGCACATCCAGCAGAGGTGACGCTGGCCTTTTCTGTGCAGGCAGGTCCTTGCCTGCTGCTGCGGGCAGGGCGGTGGCCACTCCGGCTGCCGCGTTCCCATCAGGGGCTTTGGCATTTTCCCTCCCCCACAGAGGGGAGGGAGGGCTGCAGGGGTGCGTTCGTCACCTGAAGAGCCCCCGGGCTTCGGCTGAACTTTGTGTTCCAGCAATAAAACCATGCTAGGAAATGTGTGCTGTAACAAAGCCCATGGATATAATACATCCGTATCATACTGTACCTTTCATCTTGAAGGATTCCCAAGGAGCTTTACAAACTCGGTGTGCTGCAGCCTGCCGGGGTGACTGAATGTTATCAGGAGCAGTGGCAGTCTAATCTCTGTGGTAGAATTTCCCCCCCTTGCAGAGGGAACTTTATGAAGTCTGGTCTCAGAGTAGCACTGGATGGTGTTTTCCTCTAAGCCCGAGTTTCTGAGGAGAAACAGGCAAACCGTGTAGCTGTTTGTTATGCAAAACCACCAAAGAAATATTTTTTCCTGGGGCAGTAGGAGTGGGTGGGAACTACTTTCACACAGTTTCAACAGCTTTACATCTTGACAGAAGAGGCATTCACAGGGGAATGTGCCCTCTGTGCAGCCCCGGAGAGGGGATGATAAAGTTTAAACGCTTGAGGAATTGCTTCTGGGCCCTAGCAGGGTGGTAGAGTTCAGCTGGCGGGGCAGTTCTTGGGAGGGGAACTCTACATGTCTGCCTGAAATACTTGCTGTGTTAGTCTTTTGTCACCTAATGTTCCCTTCTGTCTCTGCAGTCAGTCCCTGAGCCAGCTGATGGCTCAGGTCCAAATCCTGCAGCCTTTGGTAACATCTGGGCAGTCTGTGGGGTGGCAGCAGGGAAGGGTGATGCCTCCATCACCCGTGCTGGTCTCCACTTCCAGCTGGGTGTATTTTCACTGCTTTTGACTTACCTGGAGCTGTGGGAGGCATCCGAGGTTGCTGCCAATGGTGACAGAACCTAAAAATCAAAACTGAATGCGGGACCAAGCGAAGCTGTTGTCAGAGGCATATGCTTGAAGCACGGCGGGTAGCTGGAATCTATTTTGGTTTGGAGTGGTATGTATTTAGCCTATTTTGTTTAGCAGTTTGTTTATGAGATGTGTTTTCCCATTCTGTGTAGCTCCCCAAATGTGTGCTATAAACAAACTGTAAAATCAAAAGCAGCCTCTACGTGTTCCCATCAAACGCGTCACGGGAGAGGCAGGGTGCGCGGCGCCTGCCAGCCTCAGGTCCCCTCTTCAGGAGGAGAAAACACACCAGTGAGGGAGGTTGTTCTGCCAGGTTTGAGTATGGGAATTGCTGTGGGCACTGCTGGGATGGAGTGGGGCTGTCTCAGGAGCACACCAGTCCTTTTGTCCATTTGCTCTAGCTCCAAACCTTCCCAAGCTCATCCCCGAGGAGTGCAGGTGTTGGCTCCTGCTGCTCCTTTAGCTTTGCTTGCTTCCCTGAGCCCCACTGAGGTGGTTCCTCAGGCCACAGGGAATGGGATGTGCTGTTGCCAGCATCATTCACAGATCCTGGACGTTAAGAGCCTTCAAACTTGATCACATTTCAGACAGGCATTAGGGGTTTGTGGCTGTTCTTACTGTAGCCATTGCAGTCGCATGCCTTGCACTGGATCTACAGCCATGTGTTTCTTGCTTTAATTTTCCTGAGTGTGATCAGATGGGCTGGAAATGCATTTAATCAAACAGCAACAGCCTTGCCTTTTGTGCAATTCAAGAAGCCAGAGCTGCTTGAAGACACAAACTCCATTACATTGCTTTACATCTTCCGGCCCTTGCCGTTTCCTCCACTTGTGTTTGCTGCTCTCCCAGACGAGCAGCGTGGTTGTCCTCACTCTGTTCTTCTCCTGCTTCAGGGGAGGAAATTCATTATCCAGGGGAATGGCAGCTGGGAGGGAGGTCGGGGACGCTGCCTGTAGGGGCTGCTCGCAGCCAGCTTGGGGTCTCGCTGGAGCAGCAGTTTGCTCGGCAGACACGCTGCTCCTCGTTGTACTCGATTTTATTCTGCTTTTGTAGCAGCTGCCTTTGCTGCTTGGCTGACAAGCTGTTCCTTAACGTGCCGTGGCCCAGCGGTGTGGGGGGACAAGGACGGGAGCTGGGATTTGGGCAGGATGGAGGCTCTGTGAGCTGGAGGTGGGGGGGATGCTGCCGGCCTCAGGGATTCTGCCAAGCTTGGATTCTGCTCCCCAGGAGTGCTGCCTGAAATCCCGTGTGCTGCCCAAAACTGTGTGTGCTGAAGGAAGTATCCTCTGCGGCCTGGGCTTGGTTTTTAAAGGCTGTTGTAAAACCTTTTCCTTCCTTGGTGATGAAGGGTTTTACAGTCTGTTGCAATGAGCCACTTAAAAGCAAAACAGGAGGAAAAAATCCTGTTTGCAACACTCCTCCCGCCTGAGTTGCTGTGGTGTGAGATATGGGGTGGTTGTAGGGGATGCTGCAGGAAAGCTGAGCCTTGTGAGAGCCTGTTCTTTGCTAAACAATTCATTGGTGTTTCCCTGTGGCACCTCCCAGCTGCATTTCCTCCCCAAAATCATGTTTCCCACTGCTCAAAGGCTTCTCTGGTTTGAGGTGTGCTTTAAGTCACGTAAAGCCAAATTTTAGTAGGCTGCCGTCTCCAAAGCTTTTCTCCAGCAGAAATGGTGCAAATTTATTCATGGATACCCTGCCCACCGCTGAGGCAGGTCTGTGGTCAGCTCCTGGGAAGGGCATTCCAAACCACCCCTTGTCCTGCAGCCTAGCTCTGCAGGGCCCTGTTGTGCAGAGCAGCTCTGTGCCCCTGGGAGCAGAGGGGCTTGGGCTGGGAAGGAAGGTGATCTTTTTCCTGTGGCTCAAAAGGCAAAGGCATTATTGTGGATTTGTGGCCATGGGTTTTAATCGCTGCTTGCTTTGATCATCTCTCTACTAAACTGCTCTGGATGTGCCTAAGGGCAAACAAGCAGGTATTAATGTTGATATTCTGCTCCTTTTGCTGTTGTTGGGTGGGGGAAGGAATTTAGATGGTAGGAAAGCTGTTGGTTGGAATGGTGCTTCTCTCAGCCGTGGAAGCTGCAGGGCAGGTGAGACCAGTGCTGGACCTGGCTGGGAACAGGCTGCAGCCTTAACTTGGCTGCTAACGGCTCTGCAGCTTCCCCACTCTTCTCCATGCTCTCCTTCTTCCAACTCTGCAAATATTTGCAGCAGTTAGGGGACTGCCCAGGGACATTTTTATTCCTGGCATGAACTGAATTAGAGGGAAAGGTTGGCCTGGGAGAGTGGTCTCACAGTAGGCAGCAAGATCTACCTTGTCCAGCAGTCTGCTGTGGTGGCAGAAGGTGAGGAATGGGACACAGGTCTCTGGAGCATCCCTGGAGCTGTTCCTTAACCTGCTGTGGCCCCAAGAGCTGGGATTTGGGCAGGATGGAGGCTCCACGAGCTGGAGGTGCTGCCAGCCTCAGGGATGCTCCTGCGTTCCTGCTGCAATAATGCCTGTCCTGACTGAGCTGAAAGGGTCCCACAGCAGCTCCTGAGGGGCTCCTGCACCTCCCTCCTGCATCTCCCTAGCGCTGGCCTCTCTGGGAAATCCCTCTGGTCCCTGGGATGCTGCACTGTGTGCACAGATGGGACGCAGTGAGGGAAGAGGGAGGTTTTTCTTTGAGGTCTGAGGGATGTGCCGAGTGCTGACCAGGGGCTGGCACAGAGGGAAGTATGCTTCTGTTAATTAGCACGAGATGAAAGGAAAACTTGTCTTTATTCAAAGAGCAGCTTGTTCCAGTTTCATCGCAGTCCCTCAGTTCTGAGCTTTAAAGTTCGGTGAATGTGTGAACAGTAAGTTTGGGAAGATGTTTTGAAGGCAGAATGGCAGCATTGTTATGAAAATGCTGAAGGGGAGTTGTGACACTGTTTTGAAGATGAAAGTATTTTTACAATCTTAAACTGACACATTTTTAAAAGAAAAAGAAAGTTTTCATGAAAGACAGCTCTCAACAAGACTTTCCCTGGCCACAATCAAATGTGGCTGTCCCTGAAAGCACTTTGAGGTGCTGCTGGCTGTGGCTGTCACATTGGTGGCCCTGTGTCCAGCATGGTGGGGTGATTTTTATTGGTGCTGCTGGTGTGTGTTGGGCAGGGTGGGATCTGCACAGCCCTGATGGAGGGAGCAGTGAGTGTGTCCTGCCCTCCAGGCAGATGATGGACTAACAAGCAGCAGGAGGAGGGCACAAAGATGAGGATATGTGGATGAAGCATGGACACATGCCAATCCCATCCTTGCTGCTCCAGCCATGCCCTCACCGCTTCTGACCCCACAGCACTCGCTGCACTTTTGAGCTGGTCTGTGAAAACAGATTTTCCACACGTTTAGCAAGCATCTGTTAATGGCTTAGCCAAACATCACCCCGTCAGTGCAGAGTGAAGGGGAGGCTGGAGCTGCCCATGCAGGCAGCAGCTCTGGGCTGCTTCTGCCCTCAGCTGTGCCACAGGACTTGCCAGTTTGTGCTATTCCAGCTCACCCAGTGGCACTGGAGAAGCTGGGCTGGGGGTGGAGGCTGGCATGGCACGAGAGGGAATAGCTTGGGGTGTTGGGACATGCAGCAGCTTGGGCTCCATCCAGTGACTGGCTCCCCATCCCGATGCTGCATCTTGCCAGCTGGAGCTGCAGTCTCAGCCTAACCCAGACTCCCTCTCGCTGTTGCCTGAGCTGAGCAACCTCCTGGAACCATAGAATGGCCCAGGTTGGAAGGGACCTTACAGATCATCTCTTTCCAATCCCCCTGTCCATGGAGAGGGCACACAGAAGGTGTGCAGGGTGTCTGAGGCAGCTGTTCTGAGCCCACCTCCCCTTTGCCAGCTGCCTGCAGTTCCTCTTCTCAGGGTTAACAAATGGCAATGTTAGTCACACCCTGGCCACTTTTTCTTGGGATTTTCTCTTCCATGATCAGCTGAAATCACCAGCTTGTTGTGATGGGTTTTTTTATTCCCATAAAGCTCTAGTTTCCATTACAGTTCCTTGGACACCCAGGGGCCTCTGAGTGGGTGCCCTGTAATTAAAAGCAATCTATTGCCATGACTGAGGGGGCTGTGTGAGCCATGGGACCGTGAGCCCTGGTCTCCTGCAGCAGAGCTGTCAGGCAGTTCCTTCCTTAGAAAAGAGACACCAAAAATTCCTCTTCCACCCCCAGCTTTGTCTTCCTGCCAGCCCTGGATTCCACGTTTATTTCAGGGTCTTTTCTTTTGGGCTTGGGTAGGTGCAGAGCATATATTTTTTGCCATGTGAGTCTGACAAGTCCTTGGGGAGGAGAAGTGGGTGTCTTGAAGTGTAAGGGAGAAACTTGGCAAGTGTGTCAGATCCAGGATCTCTTTGCATTTTTGGCTGCATCTCCTTTGAATCCTGCTGCTCTTAAACTTTTCTGAACCAGCAAAGTCAGCCCAGCAGTGCTGCCATCCAGGAATACTCTGCTCCCATTCCTCGAAGGTCAGGTCGCAGGGACTGCCTGGGTTGGGGCTTCTCCCAAGGGTGCCAGTCCTGGACTTCACCTGCCCAGCACTCCCAAATCTGTGGATGGGGATGGTCTTACCTCCTCTACATCATGGAGAGGGGTCCTCTGCTCTTGGAGGTGGGCAGGAAGGTGTTTGGAGCTGGCTGCCTGTACATTGGCTGTGTGCTCCATACTTGGGTGATTCCAAAAGATGCTCTCCTGAGCCTCTTGGGGTGATGTATTTCTTGTTGTGTCTTGTTCCATGCTCCCAGCTTGGTTCCTGGCCTTGTCTGTGGGATTTGGGGTCTGGTTTTCAGGAGGTGAAAGGAATCACTTAACTGTGCTGGAGACTGGGGGAAAGAGCTTCCCTCCAAGGTATTTGCTGAGCTGCAGTTAAAGGAAGCATCCGGGGGCATGTGGATTCATCTGGTACAAAATCCAGAGCTTCTGGCTTGCTCTGGCGTGCTCCTCTTGGCTTTGCTGTTTCCTCATGAAGTGACTTTGACTGAGTGAGCACAGTTCCTGTACCCACTGCTTGCAGGAGCCTGGAGGGGCTCCCGTTGTGCATTACTGAGGTGGTCTGAAATTCCCATGTGGAGGTGGAGGGAGGGACAGGTCCTCTTGGCTCCCTTCCTGACACACTGCCTGCAGGCTGGTGGTGCAGAGAGGGCTGAGGAGAGGAGATCAGGGGAACTGCAGAGCCAGAAGTGAAAGAAGTGGGTGAGTGGGCTCGACAGACCAGGATCTGCTGCTTCTCTGAGCTGGGGAAGCTGTTTGCCCGTGCACTTCTCCATCCAGCAGCTCTTCCCACGGCTCAGCAGGCAGCTGGACAGTGGGACAGTGGCATGTGGCTGTCTCTGCCCATGGCTGTGACACACTGTCCTGTGAGGAGATGGGGTTTTCTCTCTGCTTTAATGAGCTAAAAATGATCTGTGCGGCTGCAAGCTCCCCCACGTGCACCTGCACCTCCTGATCTCTGTGTGACAGTGACAGCTCCTCTAATGAGGCAGCCGAGGAAGGTAACTCCTTAGCAACTCCATGCTGCTGCTGGGGACCAGCTTAGATACCCCCGGAGATGGTGTGTCTGCTGTTAAATGGGCTCTCACAGGACAGGAGAGCTTGGGATGCCTGCACACCATCCTTCCTCCCCGGAGCGCTCCCACGGCTGGTGGTGCCTGTCATGCAGAGCAAGAGCTGGCACAGGTGGAGGCACTGATGTCCCTTCACTGCTTGCTCTGTTCTTGTTGATGCACAGGCTGGGCATTCTACGTGCCACAGCTCTGGGGAGAGGTACTGGTGCAGTACTGGGAGGGAACTGGTGCAGAGGAAGGTGCTGAGCCTACTGCTGCACTGTTGTAACCTGTGCTGCAGGGACTGGGGTCTTGGAGCTGCATCAGGAGGAGCTCTGGACCTGCAGGAGAGCAGGCTGGATATTAGGAAGAAGTTTTTTACAGAACGGGTAATAAAGTATTGGAATAGTCTGCCTGGGGAGGTGGTGGAGTCACCATCTCTGGATGTGTTTAACAAAGAGTGGCTGCGGCACTCCATGCCAGGGTCTAGTTGAGCTGTTAGGGTTGGGTTGGACTTGAGGATCTTAGAGGGCTCTTCCAACCTAACGATTCTGTGATTCTGTGAATCTGCTCTCCAGGAGCACAGTGGGGGGCATGCTCTTGGGTAGTCCCTCTCCTTAGTTTGCGGGAGGAGGGAGCTGATGGCCTGACATCAGAGCAGTGCTGGGGCTTGGAGGGTGGTTGTGCCCTGGGAGCTGAGAGCACGGCCACGGCACAGCATCCCTGTCCCTCTGCAGCACTGCCATCTCTCATCCTCCCCATTCCACCTGGCCTGCAGCTGCAGCACCATGCAATCCCTTATAGCCTGAGCACGCCTCTTGCCCCGTGGGCTCTGGAAGGGGCCTTGGCTACTCGAAACAGTGCTCGGAAATACTTTTTTATAGCAGCTGGGAGTGAGCCAAGGGCAAAAATGAGCCGAGGCCGCTGAAGAGAGATAAGCTGAGACGTAAACTGTGATTTTCTGCCCTGTGAGCCCTATGCATGGATTTCATCTTTTAATGGAAGTGCAGTAAATAAAAGCCATTTTCACAATAAGCCGAGCAACAGGTCGTAAGCGTCTGAGCCACTGAAATTGATAGAAGCGAGCTAAGCGTAGCAAATCTCCCAAAATTGCACAGACTCCACTTGTATCTAGTCCCTTCCTGCATCTCACCAATTATAGCAAACGGCAATTATTTCTGACCCAGAGCTTTCTCTGAATAAAACCTCAGTCCAACTGTAGATGCTTTATCTTCTTTTCAAATAGATTTGTACCAGAGGAAAAAGCCCCAGTGGGGAGAAATCCCATTTGAAGGGGTTTTCCCTAGCAGTGTTTCCACAGACAGTGGATGCTGGACATGCATGGAGGTGTAAATTTGACCAATCCATAGTTTGCTGTCTCTGGCTGAAAGGGGGATTTGGGGACATGTCAGGCACGTTCCCTTTTGGTTGTGTCTCTGTTAGGATGAAGTGTGGGTTGGGGATGTGCTGCCATCAGGGATTGACATGCTCGCTCCTGGGGTGCTGCTGGGGATGGAGCCCCTGTGGAGAAGTGACTTTTTCTCCCTCTTCCAGTTAGATCCAGTGACTGTCTCTTCCCAGTCTCCTCCCCAGGGCTGTGTGCTGGTGCCCAGCGATGCCTCTGGGGTGTAGAGCAGAGTCTGAGTCCCTTCTCAGACTAAATGCAAACAATTTTTTCCCTTATAACCTCTGCCCCTTATAACCTTTTTTTAGAAGTGTCTCTGCTGCAGAGCCTTGGGGATGCACCTGAAGCAAGGAGAGTGCAGGGGGGAAATTTCCTTGTCTCTGCACCAGTTTGTCCCACTTGAAGGGGTTATTTAGGAATTTATTTGCCTTTATTTGCAAGTGCTTGTAAAGAGATTTTATACATAGAGATGTGGCAGTGCTGGCTTTACCTGCTCAGTCTCCAGTGCACAAAGGCCTGAACTTTTTGGCTCTGGGTGTTTGAGCAGGACATCCCTGGTGCTGTACAGACCATGGGTGCCACCAGGGAGTTGTGGAGGTGGCCCTTGGCATGTATTTGGTCACTCCTTGACCAAATGGCTGTGCTGGGGAATCAAACATCTCAGGCCCCATGTTTTCCTGCAGGTAGGATGGAAGTGCCTTGCTTGTGATTTGCTGGAAGCGTGTTCCTGCTGTCAAATGCTGCTAGAGATTCTGATGAAGAAATGACACAGGGTAGTGGGCGTATGAAGCTCAACTGGCTTTCTGATAGATGTCATTAGTACTCCACCCTGAAAAACCCCTGGGAAGCTGGACACGTTGTCTCTGGATTTCTCCAGAAGTTGTAGCTGAACAGCTTCTCCATGGGTAAGCAGGGGCTGCTAATGTGGCACCCTCCTGGATGCCTGGAAAAATGGCAAGGTCTGAAATTGCCCAAGGACTGATATGTGTCTCGTGGTGCTGTCAGTGAAGTGCCTCAGGTATTTTGCAGTGTCTGGGAGCCAGTGGGGTGGGACAGGGAGGTGCATTTCCTGCATGGCCCTAGAGCCACCTCTCAGGATGTCTCTCACCGAAGGGGAGCTATGAGTGTTGCTCAATGGTGCATCCCCCCCTGTTATGGGGGAGCAGGGTTTGATTGATTCACTCCGTGTTAGCTTCTTGTGAGCAAAATTGCTAGTTATTTTTATATTTTTTACCTGAGATTTGGGAATTACATTCCCCATCTCCCTTGGAGGGTTGTTAATGAAAAGCACTGAACCAGCTTGTCTTCAGTTTAATTTGTCTGAGCTGGAAGCCCCCTCCAAACACCTCCCAAAATGTCATGGAATCCCAGAATGGTTTGGGTTAGAGAGGACCTTAAAGATCATCTTGTTCCAGCCCCTGCCCTGTGCAGGGACACCTTCCACGGTCCCAGGTTACTCCAAGCCCTGTCCAACCTGGCCTGGGACACTTCCAGGGACCCAGGGGCAGCCACAGCGTCTCTGTGCCAATGCCTCACTACCCTCACAGGGAAGAATTTCTTCCTAATATCCAATCTAACCTTGCCCTCTGTCACTTTGAAGCCATCCCCCCCTTGTCCAGGGCTCTTGATTCATCCCACCACAGGGATGCAGCCTCATCATCCACCTTCGGAGCCTCCTTTATTGGCAGTATGGGAGGTAAATCAAATAAAACACAGGCTCAGCATGGTTATTCAGTACATCCCCCTTCCCCTGGTGCATGGTTCTGCAGGCAGAACATGTTCATTTACTCGCCTAAACAGAATTTCATCGTCCACCTCCTGTGGTGTGTAATGAATCCAGCCGGAGCCACTCGGCCCCTGTAGCCACAGCAAAGCCAAGATGCTGCACAAACTGTGACTTGCCCTCTGCACCTTGCAGCGTTCCCATAATGCAGTTGTCCCCCACACAGCTCTTTGCAGTTTGGGAAGCGCTGTCTTTGTTTCCTTTTGCCTTACCAGCTGTAATCCCTGCCTGGTGCTGCCCCTTCCTGGGTAGCTGTTTATTTTCCTTAATCTTTCATGAAGTACTTTTATCATAAGCTCTCTGAAAATCCGCTGAAATGAGACCCTCCAAATCACCTTCATTTATTTTAAAGGCTTGCTTTTGCTGATAATACTGCCAGGTTGCTTAGTACACCTCTTTTCAACCCTTCCTTAAGGAAGTTGTCTTGACCTTGCTCAGATTCCACTTTGCTGCCTTCTACACTGGCTGACCCCTAATTAGACTCCGAGTGAAGTTCTTGGGCTCCTGCAGTTTGGTGTTTAGTTCTTTGGCCCTGGAGCCATGGCCTGCTGCTTTTTAAAAACAAAATAACAGCAATAAAAAAAAAAATGCTGCAGCTGTTTCACTATTTACACAGCTTTTAGGAAAAGCATCCAGGACTTGGCAGATGCAGCAGGAATTGTATTAGAGTTTGATACAACTCTGCACCTGAGCTAAGAAGCCTTTTCAGATGTGTAGGAGTGAAATTAGCTTGGCAGCCAGGATGCACAAGTTTGGCTAAGTACATATAATCCTAGAATGGTTTGAGATGGAAGGGACTTCTTACCTCATTTCAACCCTGTGCCATGGGCAGGAACACCTTCCACTATCCCAGGTTGCTCCAAGCCCCATCCAACCTTGCCTGGAGTTCCCAACACCTCTGGTGTAACTTTTTTGGTAGTTTGTGCCTCATTTGACTAGGAGGTCTTTTTTCCCAGGAGATGCTGACCCCTGAAGACAGAGAGAGTTGTGAATGAGCTGTTTGCCAGCAGACAGTAGCCTTAGGTCAGTCCTCCTGTGCACAGGGAGGCTGCAGCATAGCCCAGCACTGCTGTAGGGAATTATTCTTTTCTTTCCGGGGTGGTAAAAGTAGCCCATTCTAAGGCACGTGGCTGTGGCCTTTTACCTGGTGTGAAAGCTTGTGGAAAAATCACACTGCTTGAGCAGCTTTCTGTATTTGGGAAAATCAGGCTGTTCAGAGCAAAGCTGCCACTTTGCAGGCTCGGGCAGAGTTGTACCCAATTGCTGGAAGCTGAAATTAGATAAATTCAGGCAGAAAATGAAGCTCCAATCCCCAGATGACATTAGGAGGCCACTGTGGGGTGGGAGGTTGTGCTGTGGGATTGCTGTGATGGATCCTGTATTTGGGAGCAGCTGGATCCTGGAAGTGCTGCTCAGGTGGCATCTCCCTCTCTCCCTCTCTCCCTCTCTCCCTCCCTCCCAGGCTCCAAATGCTGGGACTCTTCAACTGACTGGGATATTGTTCTTTTTTTTATCCTTTCTACAAATTAAACAAGGTTTTTCCCAGGCTTCTCAGGAAGGGTGGGATGCGTGAGGGATGTCTGTATGGCAACATCCATCCTCCCCTGCATCCCTCCTCCTTCTCCCCCATCCTCTCACTCCTCTCTGAGAGGTTAAATGCCACAGCAGAGAAGGAAATTGAGTTTCAGTGTCTGTGCTCCCAAAGGCTGCTCTCAGCTAGGGAAATGCATCATCCCTCTGGGCTCTCCTGCTAATCCCTCCTGGGGATTGCTCGGTGCCTGGGAGGCAGTGACACACACCCAGAGGGTTGCAGCTGGTGCTCCTGGTGTCCTCAGGTCAATGGGGTACTGGTCCCATCATGCACTTGTAATGGAGAGGATATCTCTAAACGCGAGGATTTATTCACTGTGTCTGGCCTGGCAGGGGCAATTTGGGATTGTAAGGAATAAGTAATCAGATTTCCATTTTCTGAGGGCAATGCCAAGTGAAAATATATGAGTCTATTTCCTTTTTTTATTATTGTTTAGAAATAACAAAACCTTGTGCCCTGCACACAGGGTGGGCTCTACATTAAAAATAGAGGTTAAAGACCTGGAGCAGAGCCACAGAATCCTTGTGAGAAAGAATCCAGGACATTTTGCTTGGGAATCCCAGGGTGGAAGAGCTACTGATCCCAAGATGGGCTTGCAGAGAAGGGAAAATCATGTTGTCCCACATCCTCCCACCCTCAGTCTCCTTTCCTGTGGGGCTCAGGGAATTATTCTGCTCTGGACATACAGGCTGCCATCGGCTGAAGGGGGACTTTGTCTCCTGCATCCATTTGGCAGCGTGTGGTGCTTCAAAGAAAGATGTTTCATAGGTCTCAGTTTTTCAGAAAGTGGAGGGAAATTGAGCCCATGCTGCCCATCATTGTGTGTGTATATGTACACACATATATGTGTGGGTATTTAAAAAAGCATATTTAGGCGTGTTGGCTGATACATTAAAAATAATCATTATTGGTTCCACAAATTACTGGCAATATTGCTGTGGCTGCATTACAGCCTCAATTTTCACTTGATCGCCACCACATAATTTTTAAGCAAATAACCAAAGCATTCTAACTTAAATATTGTCACAGTATCCTTTTAATAGGCAAACGAGGTAATTATAATCTCCTTGGATAATAGGATAGCTTCTACCTACCAACATGCATGTAATGCATTCTGCTGATTTTAGGACGATTGGGAGAGCTGCATTTTCTTTAGTGGTAGCTCTGCAAAGCTAGAAAAACCCTTCAGCTGGGTGAATAGGAAGAATCCTAGAATCATACAATATCCTGAGTTGGATGGGACCTATATACAAGGTTCAGAGAGTCCTGGCCCTGCACAGACACCCCAACAACCCCACCCTGGGCACCCCTGGCAGCGCTGTCCAAACGCTCCTGGAGCTCTGGCAGCCTCGGGGCCGTGCCCCTTCCCTGGGGAGCCTGGGCAGTGCCAGCACCCTCTGGGGGAAGAGCCTTTTCCTAACATCCAGTCTAAACCCCCTTGACAGTTCGAGCTGTTCACTTGGGTGCCCACAGAGCTCAGGGCTGCTGTGACATCTCGTGGCCTTCTCCAGCTCTCTGCCCTTTTCAGCGCCCAGTGGAGCTGGACATGTGTCCTGGTGCTGAACCTAGTAGGGGTTGCTTTTGTCTGGGGAGGGTTTGTCCATGGCCAGGGGATAAGCTCTGAAATAATGTGCACAGTGGTGGCTGGGTTTTGGGATTAGTGGCTGAGTGCAGCTTGTGGCAAAGCAAGAGTTTCTGGCATGGTGCTGCCTTCTTAAAGGGAACTCCCATCTCTTGCAGCCCCAAAGCCTGAAACATTCTCCGAGTGGTTTCCCAGCTCTGCGTGTTGGATTTTGGGCTTGAGCAGCAGTGTTCAGCTCCAGCTGCTGGTGCTGCTGGAGGCTGGGGGCTGCAGGGAGCTGGTGCTGGGCACAGGCAGAGGTTGTCATTGTCACTGGCTTTGGTTCCCACTAGCTGCCTGCACCTGCTTTGCTACCTTGCCCTGGAATGCTCCTGTGAATTTCCACTGCCTGTGAAGAGTGGGTGTACAGGCAAGGGCAGGGGCTGGAGAGAGGTTTGTTTCTCACTTGTCTGTGCAAAAGTTTTATGGGCTGGTCTGAGGTTTGTAGCATGGTGCTAGAAATCGTTTCTGACACCTGGATCTGGAATTGGCAGACAGCAGCTCTGAGGCCATTCCTTCTGGTTTCCAAGTGAAAGGATGGGTGCTGGGCTTGGAGCTGTTTCTAGTGGTCTGCACAGGGAGGGGAGGCTGGGCTAGAATTTTGCCCATTACCTGCATCCAGGGACTGGAACTGGGATGCAGAATGTGCTTGTGAGCAGGATGACTGTCTTCCTTCACTCTGGCAGCCCAGGGAGATGTGGTGCACGCAGGGGAGCTCACAGGAACCAGTGGTCACAAAAGATTCACCCTAAATTCATCCCCTTCACCATCCCCTACTCCTCCAATCATGGTTTGGCCTCCCAGTGTTCACCAGAGCAGCATTCCATGAACCAGCATCTCCTCTGTCCCCACTGTGTCCCTGGTGCTGCCTGCGATGGAGCTGATGGGAGGGAAATCACAGCTGCGAATGACCCTGGCTGCTGTACCTAAGCCATCACCTAAGCGATGCTTTCCTGCTTTCTCCACCCTGCCTCCGGTGATTGTAGCCGGGAGAATGCCTTGATTGCCGACAGCTTCTCAGGAGTTGCGGCACAATTGAATCAGTTCCCTTTCAGTGCATAGAAGCCCTTCAAATTGTAATCACAGGCCATTCTGCATCTCTGCATTGTGTTCAGCAGCCAGCTGCGAGCCAGCCTCTCCCCCTCCTCCTTCTCCTCCTCTTCCCTGAGCCCCCTGGGCTGCGCTGGCACTGATCCCCTCGCTCTCACCCCTGTCAGGGCACGGGAGTTTGCATGCTCTCTGCAAATAAGGCTTGTGATGGGCTGGGATGGCATGGAAAACCTGTGGGAGCAGGTGAGGTGACTTCTGGGGACAGCCGGTGTCACGCGGGACAGAGGCTGCAGGTTAGGGATGCTGTGTTTGTGTGCCTGCATCCCTCTCTGATGTGGAAGGGGGGAAAGTCCTGGCTGGAGGCAAAAAGAGGATGCTGCCAGGCTCCTGCCCTGCCTGCTGCACCACTCGAGGCAAAGGGATGCAGCACTCAGAGCTGTAATCCGGGCTTTGAGGTGGGCCCTCCCCTAGGAGAAATCCACTTTACTGGGGGAAACTCCAGCCATGAGCAGGGGGCAACCACATCCCTCTGCCCAGCCTGTGGGACTGAGTAGAAGCCAGAAGGGAAAGTAGAAATGAGCCTGTGCTGTCTCTGGAGCAAAACCATCTGCATCTGTCCCTGCTGCTCTGCTGGGTGTCCTGGGGAAAATGTGACCAGGAGCCATGCGGGGCTGAAGTGGTGGCTCCTGGGGCCAGGAGTGCTCCCCTGAGGCGAGGCTGTGGCAGTGCTGCCGGTGCCTCCCTCCTGGTGCCATGCAGCTCTTTTATCACCCATTTATCAAGCACTGCGCTTCCTATGTCATTGGCTGGGTTTCTGCTGCTCTTGCTCTTCTTGCTCTTCTTTCTCTTCCCCTGACCCTTCACTTTCTTTGTGCTGCATCATTTTTTATTTCCTTGGCTTTCCTTTTTTTCCCCATCTCCCCCTCGGTGTCTTTCTGCTCCCTTCAGAAGCTTCCCAGGGCTGTGCTGATGGCAGCAGGACCAGGAGGTGCCTGGCCTGCCCCTCTATTCCCATTCCCTGTGGGCAGGTGAGGGAATGCTGCCTGCTGCCTGCCCAGAGCAAGCAAACGCAGCAGAGGGTCTATGGAAAATTGAGTGCAGAGAGAATTAGGGCAGCAAGGCAGAATAATAAAACCTATTGCCGTTGAAACTGTGCCAGGAGAAGCTATAAAGGGAGGGCTGGGTGCCAGCTCTAGGGAAAAAGATATGATGCAGTGTGACCCAGAGCTCATCTGTCTGGAAATTAGGATGGGGCTGGGATGAGCTGCTGGGCATGGGGACAGCAGGGAGGTGACACTGGCTGTGGCAGAGCCTGGGACCACCTCCCTCTGAGACCCTCACTCCTCTCCCCACAGTCTCCAGTGTTCACTGGTGGTGCTTGCTGGTCTGGATTTGGTCTGGCTGCTGTCAGGTATTGCTCTGTTCCTTCCCTGAAGGGCAAGGGAGGTAAATCTGAAAGGTAAATAAGTGTTTAGTGGGAAAGAAGAGCTTGAGGGAGGGGGACAGATTTTGTCCTTCTGTTTGTTCTCAACAATCTCATACTCTCAACAATCTCATACTTCCTGCAAGATGAAAACCTAAAACTTGTTAAATTAAAAGGCCTGAAGTCCCCAGAGTGCAGTGTGGCTGGGGAATGACTGTCCTGTCCTGTAATGGTGTGGATTTGCTTGTCCTGATTCAGGAGCCCAGCCCAGGCACGTGCTCAGCGTTCAGCACCGCCCTTGCTGAGGCTTCATTCAGGTCGATGCTCTGCTGAAACAGATCTGACAGACTCGTTTGCTTGGTTTGGATTTTTTTTTTTTTTTATTTTTTTTTTTTCTTTGGGAAAAGGAATCTCTCNTGAAAACCTAAAACTTGTTAAATTAAAAGGCCTGAAGTCCCCAGAGTGCAGTGTGGCTGGGGAATGACTGTCCTGTCCTGTAATGGTGTGGATTTGCTTGTCCTGATTCAGGAGCCCAGCCCAGGCACGTGCTCAGCGTTCAGCACCGCCCTTGCTGAGGCTTCAGGTCGATTCTCTGCTGAAACAGATCTGACAGACTCGTTTGCTTGGTTTGGATTTTTTTTTTTTTTTTAATTTTATTTTTTCCTTGGGAAAAGGAAGTCTCTCAAGGTGGCAGTCAATTAAAAATAACAAAACTCCAAACCTGGCTGCTGTGCTCCCTTCTCTAAGCCCCATCGGTTCCCGCTGAATGCAGAAGCGATGTTAGCAATGTTAACAACATCGTTATCACAGGACGAGTCTTTAAGGTAGCCTGCTTTGTCTCCAAGGCTTTCAAACTTTCTTTTGTCCCAAGAAGTCGAAGTAAATTGTAGACATCCAGCTAGAACGTGTGTCCCTGGGGGATCCTTTCCCCCAGCAGATAAGCAGGGGGTTTGTTCCTTACTGAGGTCTCCAGCATTCCTGAGCGCTCTGGTTGTGCAGCTGTCACCATTGTGTGCTGCATCAGGGCACCATGGGATGTACTGGGAAAGGGCAGGGAAGCAGAGGCAACCCTGGTGCATCCCACAGCATCCTTGCTTGACATCCCACAGCACGATGGCATCTCCAGGCTCCATGGGAGCATCCAAGCCCCTGGGGACCCTTTGCCACAGGAGCCTGGGTATTCCCAGCAGGATGGCCAAGACCTTGGTTAACCCTGTCCCGGAGCTGGGGAAATGACCAACTTTCATCCCATGACAAAGCTGGGAAACAAATGGTCCTGGCTCCAGCTTAAAGATTGTGTCCTCACTTCAGCTGGGGCACAGCAGCTCATACATTCTCATTTCCCTAAATGAAGGATGCACTCAAGCAATCGAAAACAACTTCTGGGACAATCTGGTTCCATTATGCCTAATGGCAGCGGGTGCACGTGGTGCGTGCTGATATCTTAGGGAAACAAAGAGGGATTTTCCCATTATTCAGAGAATGGATGAGACGTGAAATGAACTCCTCAGAGGCGTTTCAGTTTGTCACAATAGAGCAAAGTGAGTCACGTTTGGAGGATTCAGGAACAAAATGTGTGCAGTTTCTTGTACTCCCCTGTTTGTGTGCTCCCTCCCTCTTCTGTCCCACTCCTCCCTTCTGTTAAAATTCGGCAGCACAAACCCAAACTCAAGGCACACTTGCTACACTTGTTGAGTCATCAGTGCAAGTGAGATTCTAGCACGCTCCTGCTCCTGGAATGGGGCTATGGGAGCTGATCTTACCAGCCCAGGCATCAGCAGATGCTCCTGAAATGGGTTTCATTTGTCATTTTGTTTGTGAGCCCAGAGGATCCATCACCTTGTGTCTTAAAAGCCATGACCGTGAGGAGCAGCTAATTAAAGGCAGAGCATCTCAGCTCTTCTGGATGTTGTAGTTGGAGCACTAGAAAATGACCAAACATCCTGTGAACTGGAATAATTAATCTCATATTGATAAATAAACTGATGGATTCAATGGGCTTTGGGATGTTGTATTTGCAACCCTGGGGCTTCTTGATGTTACACAGCTAGAGAGGAGCATCCAGAACTTTTCTCACAGCTTTCCTTTCAGAAAATATGATTTCACTGGGAGAAGGGAGGGGAGCATGGGGGAACATTTAAATTATACCCTCCAGTTGGCTGAATTAGAATTAAAACTGTCATTTTACTTTGACATATTGATTTTCATGGCTGAATTGCGGGAGGTTTAGGATTCTGCTGGGCAGGTGTCCTACTTCCAGCTCTGCTCCATCACAAAAGAGGGATGGGAAGGAAGGTTTGCCACAAGCAGAGGCCCAGAGAAGGTGAGAAACACTTGTTCAGGAGCAATGCCTGCCTGAAACCCTTTGCTTTTGTGGCACTGAAAGGTTTCCAGAGGACAAATGGTGCCCCCCAGAAGGTCTGTCCCAGCTCAGGCATGGGCAGGTGCCAAGGACAGTGTGCCAGACCCAGCAGTGCTGCCGGGGCAATGAGCTGCATTACCTAGATCAGCATTGCTGGACATCCCTGCTTTTGGGCTATTTCTGCTTTTCAAGTGGAGTTTTTCCCCAAAGCCAGGCAGGGAGCTGGTGCAGGGATGGTGATGCAGAGGTTGGTGTGGGTAGCAGCTCTCCTCACTCAGATCACATTTTGGACAGGCAGCACGAAATACTGCAGTTTGTTTCTCCTAAGCAGCGTGTCGTTTAATTTTCTCCTGCAGAAATGCTATCCAGAAATAAATCCTTTACAGGTGAAACTTAATTAGAAAGCCTTGGACATAAATCTCTTTGTGCCCTCCTATCCCACTCTGGCCACAGAGATCCCTGGAAGTGAGGAGGGGAGAGCTCCTCTTGCCACACTTTCCCCTGGAGTGCTTTCTGCCTCTTGTTGAGCTCCTCTTTGCTGCACCTGGGTTGCTGATTAGAGAATTGCCTTGAAAGGCATCTTGAAACTCTTAAAGGACTGTTTCCCGACTTAACAAATCAATGCATTAAAATCTATAAATATTTAATCACTGTTTGCCCTCCAGTGAGGCTGGCATGGTGCCTCTTCCCCTCCCAGCTCTCCCCTCCACCGTTAAGACCCTTCCCTGCAATGCCCAAATAATCCATTTATTAATGACCACTGCATGACTGTTCCTGTTCTTCTCTGGCAGCATGAGGTCTGTGAAAGAAACAGCCCAAAAGTGCCTGGGAAAACCCTGGCCTGCTCAACTATCCACCTCTTTCTTTGCGAGCCATGGCCCTGAATTGCAGAAAAAAAAACAATCCCCAAGCAAACGCTAAAATTATTTAGAAAAGAGACACAAATAATGTGGTTTATGAAAGGGGTTCTTTATCACTCTGAACATTTTTTAATTTCTTTTTTTTTCCTCCACTGCAATTAAATTCAAGGTCTTGTATCATCTGCTGCCACCATTCCCAGGGAAAAAGCTCTGGATGTGACAGCAAGAGTGTTGGGAGGAGGGGACCAGGCTGCACCTTGACATGTGGGGCAGCCTGTGCTGAATGCTGTGCCTGGACCCTTCAGGGGTGGGGAGGCTGCTGTGGGGGCTCTGGGGTGAGCTGGGAAGTGGTGCCCAGGCTGGGATGGCACACAGGGAGCAGGGGTGCTGGCACGATGCTCTGTGGGCACAGCAAGCCCAGTTTCCGCAGAACTGGTGAGGCTGACCTCTCCAGTGCCCACTCAAGCTGGGCTTTTGCTGCACAGAACTCTTCGTGCGAGGGGGGACAGGGCGAGTTTCACAGGAAAAAAACCCCACAAACATTCAGGGAAAAGCTTCTAGCAAGTTCTGAGGCAGAGGAGCAAAACCTCTTGCCCTGCAGGCTGCAGCTCTGCCTCTCCTCTCTCCAGCTCACCAACCCGATGTGCCACGCTGCTGCTGCTGCTGCCTGCAGCATTTGTGTGTTCCCTGTGACTTGTTTGGAATATTTCTGGGGCTGTTGGCCTGGGGATGGGAACAGGCAGGCGCTGGAGCAGCTGTGTGGGGCTCTTTCCCGGCAATCTCCCTGTTCTCAGTGCTTAGCAGGTCATTAGCCTTTGCCCAGCTCTGGAGATTTGGCTGCCTTTCTCACTTCTCCTGAAAATGTGGTGTTTGAGGGGCTCGAAGATGACCAAGTGAAGGCTTAAAAAGGGCAGGAATGAGTGGTTTGGTGCTGGTCCTTCTCCAAGCTCTTCCCTGAAGGTGCTTCCCAGCCTATGGGTTTGTGCAGGGAGAGCCCTGTGGGTACCAGGAGTGGATGTTGCTGGCTCTGTGCTTGTCTGCTGTAATTCTGTGAAGTCCCAGTGACGTGGGCTGGCTTTTCTGTGTGTTTGGGGAAGGTGTGTGTCCCCAGGTTCAGTGCTGGATGCCTGTTAGTGCTGGATCCAGCAGGAGGCAGGAGGATGCTTTCCCCTGTAGGAACCTCAACAGGCTGCCCCTTTGTCCTGGACAAAGTGAGTGTTTCCATCTGGAATCTGCTTTATTTTTACTTCTAAAAGTGAAAATGAGAGAGAACCAAGTGTGTGGGGCTGAATGATTCCATTTTGGGGGCTTTTGAGGAGCCCTCCGGCCTGCAAGGAGCCTGGGGAAGCTGGAAGCAGGGTCAGGAGCTATCCCGTTTTGGAAACAATGATTTCTCCCTCCTCCCTCCCTTGAAACGGGAGGGAAATTCCAAAAAATCTCATCGTGACAACTCTGACAGTTCTGTTTCCATTTACTCAAAAATTACCTTTCAAATATAGTTCAGTTCTCTCCAGCAGACCTGTCAGAGGAGCTCTTCCAGGACAGCTGAGGAAGAGAGAAAGAACTAAAGCAGCATCTGTCCCTGCTATCTCTAAGGGAACTAAATGTGGCTCACTTCAGCTCTGGGTGCCTGTGCTGTGCTCTCTCCTTCTGCAGCACCAATCCCAAAGGGAGACAGTGTTCTGAGTATTATAATTTGATGATAATAATTCAGCATTTACAGAATCTTCTATCTCTGAATAACAAAGCATGTCAGGGAAAAAATGTTATCCCTGGTGACAGGTGCAGGGATGAGAGGTGAAGCTGAGGGAGCTGAGCTGAAGATCTGGAGGGGAAACTTGGGGCTTCTGGCTTGTGACTTGGGGGGTTTTACATTCCTGATGCTCTTGCTGTGCCCCAGCTGTGTTGCAGGGGATGTCACCAGAGGATGCTGATGGGCTGCTTTGGACGTGGAGGGATCGCTGAGTTCACAGCCCATCTTTGTGGTGGGCGCTGCTGAAGGTGAAGGTGCCACCTGTGAGACAAGGGTGTCCCAGGGCTTTGGAAACAATGAACACATGTTTTTGTTTGAAAAGCAAATGAATTCAAGCTTCCAGGGAGGATCCTGGTGCTGCTCCTGATGACATGAGAAGTGGCAGAGCTTCCGAGCGTGGGTGGCTTTGCGGTGCTGCCCTTGAAGGGGTGTGAGGCATCTGTATGAAAACCATGTCGGAATGATCATTATCCCTAATTGTTCAAACTCCTCCTTGGCTGCATGATTTCACTTCTGAAATGACCGAATGAGAGGATGGGGGGAGAAGAGAAGGGGGGTCTGTGGCAGTGAGTCAAAACCAGGGATTAGAACAGAAATTGTCTTATAATTAAAGTTATGGAACTGCTGTGGCCGCAGTGTAATTACTAATGGGGATCAGTGAGGCGCAGATGAGGAAACGTGGAGATACCTGGCTGTGGTGAGCCTGGGAGCAGGGCTGGCAGGCAACACAATGCTGTTTGGGAGGACAGCTGGGGGTGGATTTAGGGGATAAGCAGGATGACAGGAAGGGGACAAGGGAGAGATCCTGTGCTGCTGCAGCTCCTGGAGGTGTTTGAGGCTGGATGCAGGGTAGGGGACGCTCTCTGACCTGGTTTGTGTGTGCCCTCAGGGACACTGAAATACCTGGCAGTCCCTGCTGCCACATAAATGTGTTTTCCTCCAAGAGCAGCCAACCTGCTGTTTGTGTGGAGAGAACACTTTATTTGGTGTGCGTTGGCCTCTGCTGCTTCATTTCATGCTCAGTGCTCAGAGATCAAGGGCTGTTCCTTTCCCAGACCTTTATTAAATGTTTCTGGGTTACTGGAACCGGTTGGTTAGCCCAGGGAGGTGTATTTTTCCCAGTACAAAGCTTGTGGCTGTTTTCTTGCATTCCTCTGCCCCTTCCAAGCACATGCTGCCTAGTTTTTATTTATTAATATTGTTTTAAGGAGGGTTCTCGCTGGTGACACAATTAGAGCTGCACGTCCATGAGCACTCAGGAACGAGCAGTTATCCGTGTCTGCTCCCAGCAGAGGCCATGACATTGCTGGCCACCAAAATGAGCTTCAGTGACCCCAGTTTGGCTCATGTGCTCCAGGGTCAAAAGGAGTTATTTTCATTTTTACCTCCTGCACAACCAATACCATCCCTTCTCACTTGGATGCTCTTCCTGCTGGTCTCTCTGCCTGGTTCCTGCCTGGAGGCTGGAGTGGAGCTGGATGTGGCCTGATATCCAGATGTACCAAGAGGCTCCTGCCAATGGGTGGGAGTGTGGGATGTGCTGTTCCACAGACAGGCATTAAACTGGAGAGCAGTGACTGTCTGTTGTGTTGTGCTTCTTAAAGCCATAGAATCATACAATCACAGAATGGTTTGTCTTGGAAAGGACCTTAAAGATCACCATGCCACGGGCAGGGACACCTTCCACTGTCCCAGGCTGCTCCAAGCCCCGTCCAGCCTGGTCTTGGACACTTCCAGGGATCCAGGGGCAGCCACAGCTTCTCTGGGCACCCTGTTCCAGGGCCTGCCCACCCTCACAGGGAAGAATTTCTTCTTGGTATTTCATCTAAACCTACTCTCTGTCAATGTGAAGCCATTCACCCTCATCCTATAACTACATGACCTTGTAAAAAGCCTCTCCCCATCTTTTTTGTCATCTCCCTTCAGGTGCTGGTGTGTCCTCTGCAAGGGATGGGAGTGGAGAGGGTGGCTGGGATGGGGGAGTGCCAGGCTGCAGGGACTGGTGCTGATGCACATCACTGCAATATGCAAAATGCTTACAGGAGCAGTGGGAATTTCTGCCTGACCTCAGCTGGTGTGATCAACTGATGCCCTGAAGCATGAAAATAAATAGCTCTGACTCATAAGAACAAGTGGTGCAATTACTTTAGCTAGGATAAAATATTTGTAAGTATCTAATCCTTCTCTGCACCATGTGCAGGAGTGAGTCCTTATCTCCTCGCTGCTCCCTCTTCCCTCCAGCAGCACAGATCCCTGTAAACCAGGAGCCTCTCCAGCTCCAGGGGCCGTGGTACATCCCTGCAGCACCAAGCTGGGCAGCAGGAGGGATGCACAGCCCCAGAGGTTGCTGTTAGAAGGTTACATCTCTTCATTCAGGATTATTTTGTAGTTTTCTGTTGAAAAAACAAGACAGCAGAGAGTGCCTGGGGAGCTGTGAGGAAAAGGGGAGCTCAGAAGGAGCAGGAGCAGTGAGGTGAATCTGGGCAGGGTTCCCTGCTCCTGGCTGGCTGTGCAGGGTGCTGAAACAGCAGCTTTTTCCTGTGGTCACTGGTGCATGGAGAAGGGGCTCAGTCTGGCTCAGAACAGGGAGTTTGGCCCAGCAGAGGGGCTGGCAGCAGCGGGTTTTAATTAGGATTGTGTTTAATTTGGATTGCTGATCACTGCATCTCGGTGGAGCCCTCTGTGTCAGCTCACACCTAATCCCCCTGACCCACAGGGGCAGGAGCTTTGGACCAGTGTTAAACCCAGTCCTTGGATAGCTGAACTTGGAAAATCCTTACTGGGCAGGATGCTGTGGCCAAATCCTGAGGACATATGGACAGAGGAGTGCTGGCAGGGTGGGAGTTGTGCCTACGGAAGGGCAAGGGCAAGGGCAAGGCCATTCCTTCCACTGGCCGAGCCTGGATGGGTTTCCATCCCTCTTTCCTTTCTGGTGCCCAGGGTTCATTCCCACTGGGTTCATCCCACAGCATAGCTGAGATTTTTCTGACTCAAGTATTTATTTATTTATTTTTTTTTTTAATAGGTTTGGCCCAATAGTGATTTAATGATCTTTTTCTAAAATTTAGGGGTTTTTTGGCTTGGTTTCAGGAATTCAGTATTTCAGAACTAATTGTCAAATGAAATATTGAGTTCACAGCAAAACATTTGATGTTTTATTTTTTCCTTAGTGCTTTCAACAACCGAAAAAACGACTAAATCTCAAGGCTGTACACTGTGCCTTTGGAACTGCTGTGGCTGGACAAGTGTACATGGCAATACATTTCTCCTTTTTTTTTTCACACCGATTTCACAGTCAGCAGGAAAATAGTCCTGTCCTCAGCTGTACTCTTACAGCTTTAGCATCTTGCAAGGACCTGACCCGAGCAGCTGGAGGTGTCAGGTCACTGCTGCAGGCTGCCTGGTGCCTGCATCTCCGTGTTTCCAGGCTTCCCTGAGAGACCAGGGAAAGGGGCAGCTGTGAGAGGAAAGCTCTGTAGCCAACGAGTTTAAACCTCTCCAAGGTGATCTGAGTTTAGCTTGGAGCAGAACTGAAGCTGAGGTTAAGCAGCATGGCCAGTGTGTGTTGAGGGAGGGGATTCTCCCACTCTGCTCTGCTCTGGTGGGAGCCTGGCTGCAGAGCTGCCCCAGCCCTGGGGCCCAGCACAGGAAGGACCTGGAGCTGCTGGAGAGAGCCCAGAGGAGGCCATGGAGCTGCTCCAAGGGCTGGAGCCCCTCTGCTGGGAGGGAGCCAGGCTCTGGGGAGACCTCAGGGCCCCTTCCTGTGCCTAAAGGGGCTCCAGGAGAGCTGGAGAGGAACTTGGGACAACGGCCTGGAGTGCCAGGACACAGGGAATGGCTTCCCACTGCCAGAGGGCAGGGCTGGATGGGACATAACAGGAAGAAATTCTTCCCTCTGAGGGTGCTGAGGGCCTGGCACAGGGTGCCCAGAGAAGCTGTGGCTGCTCCTGGATCCCTGGAAGTGTCCCAGGCCAGGCTGGATGGGGCTCTGAGCAAACCTGGGATTGTGGGAGGTGCCCCTGCCCAGGGCAAGGGGCGGAACAAGATGATCTTTAAGGTCCCTTCCAACCCAAACCATTCTGTGATCCTATGATCTGGTGGTCCAGCAAAGCCCTCACTGATGTTCCTCATCTTCCCCTGAGTCCTGGTGCCACTAAGGGCTGTGGCTTTGCCCTGTCCCCAGTGCCCCAGGCTACTGTGAGCATGGGCAGGTGGTGCTGGTACCTCAGACCTGGTGAGCTCTGCCTGGGAAGGGAAACATCAACTCCTGGGACTGGGGGAGCAGAATGAATCACTCCCCCAGTAATAGCATTAGTGTTTTTTAAGGAGATGGAAATAAGCTACTTCTCATAGCTGTTCCTCTCTGGAAGTTGCTTGTTCATGGGGGGAAAAAAAAAAAAACCAAACAAAATAAACAACGCTTTTGCATAGCAAATGATTAATGGGACAAAGGCAGTTTTGGGGAAGTTGAGGTCGGCATTCTGCCAGCTCAGAACTCACCATCAGCTCGAGGTTTCTCGAGGGCACTTGCTGCCCCAGAGCTCGAGTATTCTTGCCTGGTTCCCTGAAACCCAAAATGCCTCCAGTGCACACTAACTAATTACTGTCTCCAGCCCCCGGAGAGCGTGTGTGAGGAGAGCTGTGAGCCCTCTATCTTGATTGTTCCCTGGGAAAGAAACAAAGCCAGGCTTGTACCCGAGCTCCCTGAGGACCTGGGGAGATGTGTGGCTCAGTCATGATTGCATTTCTCCGTCTGCCACGCGATATTAAAAACATCTCACAAACACTTCTGGAGCGCAGGCTGATGCGCCTGCACTGGGCGAGCTTTGGGAGCCCAGAGCTGAAGATCACTGCAGGAGTTGTTTCTTCCTTTGGCTCCAGCATCATCTGGCCCTGGCCATGAGCTTGGCTGACACCGAGAGTCACCATTTCCTAAGGGAATCATTTCCTGGACCTTAGCGCTAGAGCTGGTCAGGAGGAGATGGAGCTGTCCCATGGCAAACCACCCTTAGGACATGTACGGATATATTTTGTATTTTTCTTTCAGAATGGGGCTGTGTTGATCTGCCTGCACCACAAAGGCTTTGTTTTGCAGTTTACTGGGATTCTTTTTTCTGCTCTCTTTCTGATCAGAAGTGACAAAAGCCTCCGGGTGGCACCCGACAACCTTCCCACTGAAGTGCAAACACACTGGGAAGGTTTTGGCTTGAGCAAAGCATGCCCTTCTGATGGAAACCCATTAGCTGCTGCTTTTTCTTTCCTCCCTCCTCTCTTCCTTTGCTAGAATAAAGTGGTTTGCATCATTTTTTCCCTTGTTTCAGCCAACAAACATGTTTGTTTCTCCTTAATTACCTGGGTGTCAATGGGGTGCTTCATCACTGTCTTTCCTCAGCTGGTTCCTTTTCCTTTCAATATGCAGCAGATAATCAGAAGCTTCAATTTCAAATCCTGCAAAACCCTCCAGATCTGAAACTGTAAAATAACCCAAAAATGACCTTGAGATGACTTTCCGTGTCCAAGGAAATGAAAATTAACTGGACTCATCTGACTGGCCGGAGGGGAAGAAGGTATTTAAAATAAATAAATTAATAAATAAACCTGACAAATGAGCCAGGAAAGTTTCAAGTTTCTCAGGTGAACAGGAATATTAGAATATGTATTAGTTATAAATGCTCTAGCGCAGGGTGCCTGAAATTGTTAGAGGAAAATAATCTGTGTGTACGCATGAGGAATGCATGTGAGGTATGCCGAGGAATGTGACCCTGGGAGCTGGGAGACAGCAGGAGCTGGGCAGGGTGGGAGCTGCCTCCAAACTGGGCTGAATTAGCTGGTGCTCAGCTCTGCTCTCTGGATGAAGATTCATTTCAGTGGCACTGGCAGCTCTGCCCGAGCTCACCCTCACTTCTGCTGTGAAAAACACAAGCACCGAGAGCTGCAAGGTCTGATCAGAGCACAGGGACATGTCCTGCGGGTGTCTGTGCGCTGCTGAGGCACAAAATGGCTCACGCAAGGTCCTGCAGGATGGACCTTGTGGAGAGCATGCAATCAGAGAGTGGCTTGGCTTGGAAGGGACCTTAAGGATCATCTCGTTCCAACCCCCTGCCACCCACTAGGTCATGCTTCAGACCACGTGCCCTGAGCTGCCACAGCTGTACCTCACCTGTGAGGCAACTTCCACGTGGACAAACCAGCCGATGGAACATGGCTGGAAGATACGCATGGGGCTGATCCTCTTGGTATTTCCCAGGCTCTGTGTCTTTTTCTCAGGGTGTCTGTGCTGAGGTCCTTGGATTTGCCTGTTGGAGGCTTGTCCCAGTCTGGAGCTGCTGGAGAAGAGTCCCCCTTGTGCTGCAGCAGGAAGGGTCTGTGCTCTGTGGAGTCTGGGAAGGTCCAGCCCATTGTTTGGTCTCCACCACTGCTTCGTGTTTGCTGATGGACTCTCTTGTCATCTGTGAGCTTGGGTAGTAGAATTATCTTGACAAGAGAGAGAGAGATTTAGAGTTCTGTAATCCACGCTTGTCCATCCTAATTATTTCCCTTATCAGCCTTCAGAAGAGTAACTTTACAGCGGTAATTAGTCTCTGCAATCCCACCCTATCTTAACAATTAACACAGAATTAGAATGGGAGGGGAGAATCTGTTTTGGGCTGAAAAGGTCCTTCTGGGGTGAGAGTGGCACAGATTTCTTAAGCAGTCAAGTGCAGCCTGGAGAGGACAGCAGCGGGGATGGCACCATGTGCTGAGGACCCGTGGGACGATGACAACAAGTGGCAAGGAATGTGTGCCAGAACTGTGTTTGTACAGTGCGAGTTTGGATGTTTTATTAAAGGAAGGGCTTGGCAGGAGCTGTGCTATCCGAGCAATGAGCATCTGTGGTTTGTGTGGGCTTCACCTGGAGCTGCGAGCATCCAGCTCTGCGGAAAATGAGCCCATTCATCATCTCCAGTGCTTGAGACACAGCACAAAAAGGGCAGTTTGACCTAATACTGCCCTATAGGAGCTGCAATTACTGGAGTATAATTCATTTCAAATAGATCCAGAGATTTCCTTCCCTTAATATCCAGAGTGAAAAAAAGAGCAAGCAGGCAGGATTTGTGAGCCAAGCAGGGATCAGATCAATCACCATCACAGGCAGGGGATGAGCTGGGGATCTTGTGGAGGTGAAGGGCAGGATTGGAACGAGCAGAGCTCTGGTGTGCACCTCTGGAGACACAATGCTTTTAATTTCTGGGGTTTAAATGAGGATCTTAGCCCTGAGTGCAGGTAGCAATATAGTGTGTGATGTGATGGCTGTAATGGTGAATAGATGGCCAATGTTGGTCATAGTGGCAAAACTCTTGCAGGAAAAGTTGATCCTCAGCTTGTTCCAAGTAAATAAAACATCTTTGGGGTAACATATTCGTTAGAGGAACATAATAAAACTCACATCTTTGGGGTAGCGTGTTCGTTTTGGTTATGGCCTTTTTCAGAAGGAGGCCCACAGAAGAAATTTATAGAAGAGGGTAAAGTGTGACCCTGGAAGCTCCTCCATTCTGATCAATTTTGGGACACGTTTCTGGAGCAGGATGCACAGAAACTGTGGAGTTACTTTAGGCCCTCAATGCTGCCTCAACTGGAAGATCTGGCTGTGTGTTTTGAATTCGGTATTTCTTTGAAATTGTTTAAGACTCAGGACAGTGTTATGCATTTCTTGGAATGCAGCCATTAACCAGCAAGGTGGATTTGGGAGCAGGACGTGGTTTGCATGCTGCTCCCATGCTGGGATGAAGGCAGCTGTGCCTCCCCTGCTCTGGCGCTGATCCCCAGTCTCTGAGGAGCTTGTGAGTAAAAGTATGCAAAGGGATGGGTGGAACTGACATATTTTTTCAGGCTGTTCCTTTAATTTTCAGACATCTATCTAACCTGGGAAAAATACATCTTGGTTTTTATTGCAGGCCCCAGAGGCTCACGCTAATAGGTTGTTTTAGAGCTGCCAGTAATACCTTCCAGAAAGTGTCTGTGAAATTGTCTGGAGGCTGGATTCTGTCACCACCTTCTCAGGATCTCTCTCCTCACTGGCTTTTTCCATCCCTACCCCCCGTCTCTTTCCTTGTGCTGAAACTCCAAGGAAGGCCTGATTCTGCCAGGTCAGCCAGTCCAGCTCATCCACCTGGCATGGCCAGGAGGGTCTCAAGTCCTGGGTTTTCAAGTGGGGTGCAGGGTTATGAACAGGGTGTGAAGAGTTTCCCTCCCTTCCCTGTGGAAGGGGTATTTCCCTCGGCTTCTGCTGAGATGAACTTGATCCCCAGTGTGCCAGGCAGGTGTCAGGCTTTGATGGATGGGCAGAGACACTGAGTAGCTGGGTAAAGATCCCCTTGGACATGGCCCTTGGCTCCCTGCCCTGCTCCCGTGCCGGGGACACGGCCCCTCTGGAACTGCATTTCCCTTCCATCATTATCATCCTAGACTGCAGAGACAGCTCCATTCAATAATTCATAACCTCAGAGTCTTGGTAATAGTTAAAGGAAGGGGATAAAAAATACTCTGTGGGTTGTCCTTCCTCCAGGCTGAAGGTGGAGGGGCAGAAGTGGTGAAGGCTGTTGGGTGTTTTGGGCAATGCTGTTTGATGGATGCAGTGATGGGTAAACCTTCCTTGCAGATCTTCATCATGGTAGGGATGTGGGGCAGGAGAAGCCCTCTGAAGGTGTGAACATCATGCTGGGTGGGGAAGGCTTTGCAAGAGGCCTGTGCGAGGGCCAGAGGGAAAGCTCCAGCTAAGATTTTACTTTTTTGTTTGGTTTTGAGTGTGTCTAAATTATTCTCTTGCTCAAGTCTGGCTTTCAAAGGGGATTTGATCATTCAGAAACCAGGATGTTTCTGAAAACCAACAAAACTGGCATTAAAGGAATTTTGCAATGAGTTTTGAACTGTTTCCTTGTCCTCTGCATAACTTATCCTCATGAAATGACTCTATAAGCTAATTCTGCTTCCTTTGGCTCTAAGGTGAGGTGTGGGTTTATCTCCTATCCCTACTCAGGCTCATTCTCACTCCTGTACAGACTTTTCTGGAATCCAAGTGGAGAGTGCTGTGCTGTTTGATTGTTTAGAAGTCACTGGAGTATCTCACGTTCACTATTTTAACAATTGGAGAGAGGCTTTTATTTTCTCCAGAATCATAAACACAATCTTCAGTGTGTTTTTTGGAAACAATAAAGCTAAACTCTAATAACCACACATTTTCCTTGCTTTATGTGCACACATCCTTGGGGAACAGGGCCTCAAGGACTCTGCTTTTAGCAGGGTTTTAACTTGCTCATCTTGGAAAGTGCTGGAGAGCTGGATTATGAATTTGCTTTGGTACCTAAAGAAATTTTTTTTGCCTTTAAAAATGCTTAAGGTGAGCAAATACAGCACCCCTGGAAGAAAAAGCCAGTGACGTAACAGGAAGATTTTAGCACCATCATCTGAAAATCATGCTTCATTTAAATGTCGTATCTTGCAAACTCCTCTGTATGAGGACTAATTAGGTCTCTTCCATCTCTTTCCTATCCTGTGAATAATATTGTTTTCTTTTAGACGAGATCAGAGGCTCTTGGAGGCAATTTATAAAGGAGGATGCTCTGCCACAGACGGAAAACCACAGCAGGGAGATGAAGGGACACAGTTCCTAAAGTATTTAGCCACCTAATGGCTCTTTATTTTTTGAGTGCAGAAGTAGTTTAGGGCCTGAGCTCCATCTGTGGTAGTGATTTTTGGATGGAGAACTCACTTAACAAGGTAGTTTTCATCCAGAAGTGTTGAGAAATCCGAAGTGCCATGAGATGCTCCAGTTTTGAAGACTTCTTTGGGGGAGGTGGGGGGGAGAAAATCACATCTGCTCAGTGTGACAGGGTTGGGCACTGTTCAGCATCTCTAGGCTGCACTTATAGAATCACAGAATTATAGAATGCTTTGTTTTGGAAAGGACCCCAAAGCTCATCCCATTCCACCCCCTGCCATGGGCAAGGACATCTTCCACTGTCCCAGGCTGCTCCAAGCCCCAGTGTCCAGCCTGGCCTTGGACACTCCCAGGGATCCAGGGGCAGCCACAGCTGCTCTGGGCACCTGTGCCAGGGCCTCACCACCCTCACAACAAAAAAAAAATCCTGATATTTAGTCTAAATCCAAACCTCTGGCTAAATCCTCACATGCCAGGAGCAGGAACCCATCATGTGGGACCAGGGGGGACAATTACATCTGTAGATCCTGAGGACTCAGCACCAAAGGGCTGAAGGAGGGTGGACCTGTACACCCATCACAGAAATGACCTTGCGGGGTGGAAAGCTGGCAGGGAGGAAAGAGGAGGGCATGAAAAGTGTTGCTGCTGCTGCTGCTTCCAGAGAGAGGACAGCGTGTAAATGTAGGCAAGTGCCTCTCTTTTTGGGAAGGGAGAGCTTTGATCCAGCCAAGATGGACGGGCTGTGGATGGACAGGCTGTGGGCTCTGCTCACTGTCCCGGGCAGCAGGAGTTAATCACCAGGGCTCTGTCACAGCAGGGACATTTGCCACCACTGCCTTTTCAAGCTAACACGGAGTTTCCACATCCCAAGCCCTTTGATGCTTGTCTGAGAGCATCAGGGCTCTCTGCTTTCCAAAAGGAGCTCTCCGTGGAAGAGTGATAAATGTGCTTAATTTTTGCAGAGCTTGTAGCCTGGTTTTATCCCAGGATCTGTCTCTGGAGGTTTTATTAGCTGATGGTGTCTGTAGGAAAAAGTCAAAGCGACTAGACAGGAGCAGCCGTGGAATTGATGTAGGAAGCGAGAGCGTGTTTTGGAGATAATGTTCCTCGTTCTTGCCGCGCTACGTGCCGAGTTTGGGCAGAGCATTTCCAGTCCTGCCGTAGTTTCACAGCTGCTGCCTGCCAAAAACCCCTCTGGCTGGCCTCCCACTGGGGCAGGGTGTGAGCAGGGATGGGTGCCCTGCTCGGGAGCGTGGGCTGGAGCATGGGGACAGGTGACAGGTGACAAACATCCTTGTCCCTGCGTGTGGCTCTGATGTACCTGGTGCAGAGGGAGCTCTGCCGGGTGTGCCAAGGCGCCAGGTGTCAGGAGGGGCCCAGGAGTGCTGGTGTGGGGAGATGATCACCCTTCCTTTGAGTCTGGCTGAGACACAATTTGCAAACATGTGTTGATGCATTCCCGGAGGAAGCGAGGCACTAAATCATCACCTTGCATCCTGCATGCAGATTCGTCCAGGGAACCTATTTAATTAGGGGATAAATTTAGAAATCAATTATTTGCAGAAACAGTTTCTTTCCCTCTAATGAGGCTGCAGTATTCATCCCCCTCTGCCACTTTCCCATGACCTTTGTGTATGCAGATCAAGGGGAAAAGTGCTCCTTGTCTCTTCTGTCTCAGTGCAGGTGTCCCTCTTTGGGCAGCTCCTGCACAGATTTCACTGAGGCCCTTGTTAGGACAGCAAATGAGGCCAGGCTGCTGTTGGGTCTAATGGTGTGGCAATGGTGGGGGAAGCAGATAATGACATGGATTAGCCTTTCCTGCTGGGGAAGGAGATGGGAAGCTGCAGGAAAAAAGCTGGAATGGGGTGGCCGGGTGGTGTCTGTGTGTGGTGTCTGGTTCAGGCTTTGCTCTCTGCCACTTTGTTGCTCCCAATCTCTGACAAATTGCTCAGCTTCTCTTAGGCCTTACTCGCTTTTAAATGGGGAAAAATTATTTTGCTCCCAGGCTCTGAGAATCCTTAATAAATTAGGTTGCTTTTATTATTTTGGATTTTAACATCTCCTCATCTTACGATGCTGCTTTCTGAGCCCTGCAGCGACTTTGCTGTGCTCTTGCATCAGCTGCTTTGAGTCCAGTTCACTGCAGTGGGAATCATCCAGAGAGAGGTGAGAATTTTCACAGCTAATCTCAGTAAACCTTTTTGCTTCTGGCAGCCTGAGGGTTTGCAGCCTCCAAGGGCAGCCCTTGGCTCCAGGGCTGAGGCTGCCCCAGTTGTTTGTCCTGCTCAGCAGGGTCTGGCACCCTGGGATGGCATCTTTGGGAGCAGCAGCCTTCTCTCCCATAGCCCTTGCTGGGCTTCCTTCCTGCAGAGAAAAGGTGGTGCTTGGCCAGTGGGAGGATGTCAGAGTGTCCTGGGCTGGCATACTCTGACATTCCTGTCAGAGTGTCCTGGGAACCTCGATGGGTGCTGGGGTAGATAAATGTGGTAGATAAATATGCAAGGTTGTTCCTGGGTTAAGGTGTCATAGTCTTAGAAAGGAATTTTCTGTGAGGTTGCAAGAACTCATTTCTGTAAGAGCTGGATTTGGGGTTTGTTGAGTAGCCCGGACAAAATCTGGGTACTTGAGTGGTACCTCGGATACCTGTCAGGGTATTTTCTCTAGGGGCTCTTCAGGGAGTGAGCACCCAAAAGCCTGTCCTGGAGAAGAGGTAAGATTCTTAATCCTTTGGCAACCACTGTGGATGTCTGCCTTGACAGCAGAGAAGGGACCCTGCGAGTGAAGGAGCCCCCATCATGATCCAGGTGGAGAGGCAGCATCAACTGGTCACTCTTGGTAACTGATATTTTTGCCTTTTTGGGCAAGGGCACACCCAAAATTTTCAGGCTATTTGGCTTTTGATGCACCCACCTGGTGCTCCAGGTGACACAGAGGCAGAAGATCCCAAATAATCCATTAGCTGCCTTTTTTTTCTCCCCTGAAAATACCCAACCAGCTCCTTCTCCTTGGAAAAGGACATCCACCTCTCAGCAGGTGGAACTGTCTCAGTGTTTGCAGAAGGTGAGCAGACCTCCTCTCTCCTGTTTTCTCCTCCTCATCTGCCTGTTCCACCTCCCCTTTGGGAAGGTAGGTCCATGGAGGAACCATTGTAGAAAAATTACTTCACAGTCTGAGCAGAGCCCTGAGCTATCAAACTGCCTTAGCATTTTAAGAGGTCTGTTCCCCAAAGAGAAGTTTAAAAATGCAGAGGACTTATAAAGCTCTTGGGTGGTTCTGATGGAGCTCGGAGCCGTGCTCACCCCCCGAGGCCGGCGCTTGCTCCTGGGCGGCTGTAAAGCAAACACTCCTCTCTGCTTTGTCCTGGAGCCTGCCTGGCTTTGCCACACTCTTCAAATCACCTGGATAGGTCGTGTTGCCCTTCTGCTCCTGTCACAGCTTGCAGGGAAGACAAGCACGTTCCCTCTCTGTCCCTTTGTGACAGTCCTGCTCTGCCCTGATGCCCACCCTGCTGTGCCGGGCTGCCCTTGCCCTGCTCCCAGCTCTCAGCTCCTGCAGAAACTCACAGACAAAGGGAAAATTGCTGTTGCTGCTGTTACCTGCACAGGAAGAGGCCACAGGGGTGGCTTTCCAAATGCTTTCCCTTTGCACAAGCCTTATCTAGTGCCATCCTGACACCTAGGGCTGCTCCGCTGCCATGGTGTCTGTGTTTGAGGCTGTCCTGGGAAAAGGCAGCCCCACCCCAGTCCTGCTGGTGCCCAGGAAAAGGAAGCAGGAGCAATGCAGGCAGGTGGGGGCTGACTGGGCTTCTTCCCTCACCTTCTGTGGGATCCGGGTTATGATACTGGCAGAACCCATCTGGCCCTGTTTCCATGTGCCAGCATTTCCTGAGCACCTGGGAACTGTGTGCTGCCACTGCAGGTGATGCACAATGCCCTCCCTGTGCCCCCCTTGTGCCCTCCCTGTGCCCCTTCCCCCTGCCCTCCGTGACCCTTCCTTGTGCCCTCTCTTTGCCCTCCCTGTGCTCTCTCTCTGCCCCTTCTCTGTGCCCCCCTTGTGCCCTCCCTGTGCCCCTTCCCCCTGCCCTCCGTGACCCTTCCCTGTGCCCTCTCTTTGCCCTCCCTGTGCCTTGCCCAGCCACCTGCCCTGTGGTCCCTTGGCTGCAGTGAAAATTCAAGTTTGTGGTTATCAGAGGCAGCAGCTCTTCCCAGTAGCCCATGGTTGTGTCACTGGACACTTCAGAGCCATTCAGGCTCCAAGCAAAGCTCTGGTGTCACCGCAGAGGCACCGTGAGGTGGCTGAGCTCTGCCAGGGCTTGGGGATTAAATAGGGTTTTTTTCTTAACCAGGTGCCTTGTGAAGGCTTTTGAAGGCCATTCCTCTGGATGTGTGGTGGGAATAGACCCTCTAAGGCTTGTAGTGGTCCTGCAGGAGCCAGGCTGGGTTTTCAGACAGGCTGGAGTCCCACGCAGGGCTGGGGCAGTGACAGAGAGGTGTCCCGTGTGGCAGCAGGAGCAGGCTGGCACCTGGAGTGGGGCAGGCCAGGTCCACGCTCAGGGCTCAGGGCTGGGCAGCACTGCCTGAGCTGATGCAGCAGATCTATTCATCCCCTGCCTAGCACTGAGTTTTCTGAGCCAGGAAATCCCCACAGTGTGCATGTAAACCTGTCTCACTTAATCCACCCTGAGCACAGAGCCAGGCCAGTGCTGTGTGCCTGCTACCTTCAGAAAAGCTGTACAGTCAAAGACATGGATTTCTTTAACAGAGATTGATAGATGGACCACCAAAAAATGATGCTTGTGCCTTTTAGGCAGACTTTTTTCTCCCCATTTATCAGGTCTGTCTGTTGTTGGATTGGAGGACCTGGAGTAACTGGGAACAGAGCACTGTCCCAGCTTTCCCCATGCATTGCCACCACAGCAGCTTTATGGACCAGCAGATCTTTCTCCTGTGACATGGGGAAGGAGTTGGATCTTTCCTCTTCCTTGTGCCTTCAGGTGCTGCTTCAAAAGTAGATCCTGCATGTCTCTTGGGTGAGCCAGGAGGCTCCAGAGAAGTGGCAAAACCTGAGCTTTTTACTAAAATCCTAAAGAAAACTCCCGTGCCTTAACAGAGGGGTGGGGACTGGGGAAGGAGACAGGGAAGGAGAGCAAAATCCATGCATGAAGGCACCTCCTTCACACCCATCTCTCTGGCACCTTGCCCTTCAGCTCTGCAGAATGCACGAAAGAAGGGCTCTGATGCTTGAAGTCACATTCCCTCACCTGCTTTTTCCTCATGGCAACACCACAGGATCACAGAATCCCAGGATGAGCTAGGTTGGAAAAGACCTTTGAGATCATCAAGTCCAACCTATGACCTAACACCTCCTCATCAACTAAACCACAGCACTGAGTGCCACGTCCAGGCTTTTTTTAAACACATCCAGGGATGGTGACTCCACCACCTCCCCGGGCAGACGATTCCAGTGCCCAATCACACCACGGAGGGGCCATGGCTGAGCACCCCTGGTGCTGCTCCAAGCCCGGGTGGCTCCTCTCTCTGAGAAAGCCTCACCCAGGAGCGCTCTGCCCCTTGCTCTCCCATACCTGGTGCTCCTCATTCCGAGGGAGGTGACTCCTCCGTGTGCCAGCAATTCCTGCAGGATCAGATTCCAGCGCTGACTGCCTCCCCTTTGGCTCCCACCGCTGGCCAGGGGGAGCCTCTGCCGACAGGTAAAGATGGAATTGGATGGGAGGGAATTGAAAGTCAAAGGGCCCTGTAATAATTTCAGAGCGCCTGAGGCACCACACGGAAGCCCTGGCATTATAAATACGGGTAATGTGCTGGAGCCTGAATTGCAATCAAAGCAGCTGCAGGATCACGCAGCGTGCTGAGCTTCTCGGGGGTTTGTGGAATAAGACTGAGATCTGTGGGCAGCACAGGCAAATCAATATCTGCTCCCTGATGTATTCAGGGACCCTAAAGCCTGGGATTAGAAAGGCCAAAGAGATGTGGGGATGGCGCAGAAGGCTCCAGAGCTAAGACCAAGAGAGTTGAGGTGGAGCAGCCCAACCCTGTGGTTGTCTGAAGTATTTCCAGGGGCTGAGGCCTGAAGGGGCTGACTCTGTCCTCCCTGCTCACCCTGGCTCGTCTCCTGGCTGCTGCAGTCTGCAAGCTCTCCATCCAAACCAAGGAGGTCTTCTTGCTTTTGGGTTCCTGTTGAGCTTGGGATCTGCCCTCATCTTCGGTCGCATTGCTCTGGCTGTCATCAGCCCTTTGGTGGCAGCTCCGTTCCTCCCACATCTCTGTGTCTTTGAGGTGACTGGTCCCAGGAGCGTGCCTGAAACCGGCTGCTTCTTCTTCTCCTCCCAGCAGAGCCTGAAAACAGCCAAACCCACTTTCCTGCAAATCCCATTTTGCCTGTCCAAGGTCAGACTGTGATGCTGCTGGCAATGAGATGCAGAGAGTGCTCCAGCCTGCACTTGGTGCCAGCGGGACCCCCCTTGGACCAGCCCAAGACCAGGCTGTCTCTGGCCCTCCTCCATCCAGCTTTATGCCTTGGATTTGGCACAGCTGGGTTAACGACTGGCCTCCATGATCTCAGAGAGATTTTCTAACTCAAACCATTCCATGGTTCTGTGTCCATGCAGACCCGCACAGCGCCAGAGCCACCCCTGAAATGCCCTGCAGGTGCAGCCCTGTGTGCTCACAGACAGGGGCTTTGAAAGGAGATGATCAGAGGGAGCTTGTCATCTCTTTCTTTCCCCCTTTCTTAAATTTCTGAGCTTCTCTATTACTTTTTATGATCTGCAGCTGCATTTGTGTGCTGCCCCAGGGAGTTCTGTGAGGGGAGAGCAGGGGAGGAGGTGTGTAAGGGAAGGAACAGGAGCGGAGGGGAAGGGAAGATAAAAACCTGAGCTAATGATTCGGATAAAAAACGCCACCACATTGCCACCAAAAGACCCAAACTCTTAGAACTCTTAGGGCCTGTTTGACTGCAGAACAGCCCCCATGGGAGCATGGGGGAAGCCCCATTTCTAGGGTAATTTTGGAACTAGTCTGCACAGAGTGTGATAATCTATTCCACTGGGAGCAATCCTGCACTGGCAAGGGCACTGGGGAGAGCTCTCTGTTTATGACTTTCTGCATAAATTTGCTTTATTAGCATAAGTGGTAGCTAGCACCGAAGAATCTCTAAACTAACACTTTATCGGAGGTTGGCGCCTCTGGAGAACATTAACTCGGGAGAGCCCCTGGAATAACAACAGATGGAATGGGGTGGCAGGATGAGGGGTGTGGAAGAAGGGGGGCACAAGCTGGAACTGTGTCTCTGTGAAAGGAAATACAATCACTAAGCAGATCTCCAGCTTTTCCTCTGCCAGATGAAGATGCTGAGTTGTGCAGGTGGGATGAGGAAGCCTGGCTGCAGGGTGCAGGTCCTGCTGGGAGGGAGCAGGTGGGGAGGAAAAAGGCCATAGGAGCCTGGATCTGTGCACTGGAAATTACTCACTGGCTCCTCACCCATCACCCCAAGCACTTGGTAGTGACAGGAAAGGTGCCCAGCAGCTCTGAGCAGCACCAGGGAGCCGGGAGGAAGCACAAGGAGGGTTTGGTTATCCAGGGGCGGGGAACCTTGTGGGGATGAAGTGCTCTAAGCAAAAGGGCTTATTTTAATAATGGCCTTCAAGAATGAAATAAAAATACAATAATCATGGTAGATTAGCAAGGACAAGCCAATTAAATACAACACAGGCTTTGTAAAACGCCATGCAGATAAGGCAGGGCTGCAACGTCCAGAGCAAGTGGAGAATGTTGAGGCATTGCATAAGGTTGGGGTGGGGGCTGGGGAGAGCTGATGAATGTTTCAAGGCTGCCTTGCAGGAGGCAGACGTGAAAAGGCTGTCCTGGTTTCAGTGAGACCAAGGGGGAGAGGAGGGAGGAGGTGGGTAGGGTGGCCAGGAGCCCGGAGGCATGGAGTACCAATCCTGCAAGTTTAATATCGGCTGTTTCATTTTGTATCCATCATGTCAGCATAATCCGCTTTTATGAGAATCCTCTTGGTTCCCAACCAAATGCATTTAGGCCCCTCTGCTTTTAAGTTTGATTGTAATACAAGTTGAAGATTTCAATGAAATGTTTACATGTAAGGGTTGTAGCAACAGCAAAGGGAAAAAGGGGATTAGAGAGCTGGTTGGAAGGGATCTTGCTGTGGTCACTGCTGTCCCCTGCCTTATCCTGGATGGCTGACCTGCTGATGGACACGGGCTCAGGTGGGCTGAGCCCTGGGAACAGTTTTGTTTGGATTGCTTCTTTGATTTCCAAGGAAAATGTTGAAGACTGTTGAAGTTGTACAAGGCACAGGGCTTGAGGAAGAGCAGAAAAGGCAAAAATGCTTTGTGTGCCTTTTTGTTACTTTCAGACCATCACCAAGTGATACCAGAGGCTGGTGGGTGCTGCTGAGCTGTGTGGTGGGGATGATGGCAGTTGTGGAGGTCTGGGGAGGCACCAGGGGAGGCTGGAAGGGGAGATACATCTGCTGGAGTTGGGGAGGACAGATTCCTCAGATGCTCTGCTCTGGGATGGAGCTGGTGCTTGCCTGGGGCCTTTGAACCAGGCGAAGGGGAGAAGCCTGGCTGCCTGCTGTGAGGAAGGAGGATCGTCCTTGTTTCTTCATTGTCTCCTCTCTGCTGAGCACAGTGAGCATGTAGGGGGGTGGCATGGCAGATGTTTGATGATCTGTTTGGCTGTTTTACGTGGTGTTTTACCCACAAAGGGGTGTTTGAACCCCATCTCATAGCTCCCCACCCGCTGGATACTGAGATTTTTAACAGCTATAGACCACAAGTTCTTTTCCATTGCTACACATTTAAAACCTTAACTGTTTCTCATTCGGTTTTCGTGCAGGATTGCCCTTAATTTGTTCCAAAAGTGTTTGAAAGCTCTGATAACAGGCAATCTTGCTGCAGACTATTACATTCTGTCTGATGGACGGGCTCTCACTGCTGTAACTACAGCAGATAGTGGGGTGACAATGCGTGTCCAGTGAAACACAGGCAGTGTAAAATTAGTGTCAAGTACATGAAGCCAAGGAACTTCCCTGCGTTTGGGGATTGAGGGATTCTGCAGCTACAGGCCTTGAAAAAACTTTTTTTGGTATTATTTTTATTGTGAGTGGTGAATCTGATTGAAGGCTCGTGGTGTCCTGGGGGTGCTGGGGTAGTAACCAGGTGCCCTGAAATGACAGCTCAAGCACACAAGTGTTTATAAGTGTGTGGGAATGAGTACCCAGGCTTGGCAAGTCCGTGTTTGTCACAAATTGCCTGGCTGCTGGGTTGCTTAAAATTGTGAAATGAATGTTAAATTGAAGTTTCTACTTTTGGAAGAGACCTTTTGAAAATGAAACAGGCTTATCTTCAGTCTAGGCTAAAGTCCAAAAAAACTGCCTATATTTCAGAACTCCTGAGAAATGTTCTCCGTGATCCTTTTAAACATCCCATGCAAAAATGTGTGTGTAAGGGAAAAAATTTGGAGAAAGGTTGACCCTGAAGGTTTTTTCCTTGCTTCCCAAATGTGGTGTAGCCTTTGGAAGTGTAGCAGTGGGGTCCTGGTGGCATCCACATGGTCTCTGCTGTGGGCTGGGTGATTTAACCTCCTTCCTGAGCTCTTTAGGAAAGGTCTGCTGCAGGATATGCAATGATGAGTGTGTAATATTGTAAATCATCCCCTCCTGTGGGTGACTGTCCCTCTGGACAAAATTAACAGAGTCTCTCCCTTGATGCTTCTGTGCTCTCCCGTGGCCTCTGTGGATGATCTCAGATTTCTCCTGCAAAGCTGAGTGAGTGCTTTCACTCCTAAAAGTAGCATTTGTTTTGATTTTAATTAGACAAGGAGATGCTTTTCAGTACAGACCTTTGAAGTATTGCTGGGAAGATGACTGCAATTAAGCAGCCTTGATATTTCTCTCATTTTGTTCTTATTTTTACTGCTATAAGAAACCTTCTCCTTGAGCCTTGTTTGGAGGGGAGAGACACAGGATTCATTCCATGAGGTTCCCAGGTCTTGAAGGAGCTGCAGGGCTGCTGTGATTTACAGTTTCCAGAGTAAAAGCAACACTCTCTTGCTGCTGGTTTGCTCCAGCTAAGAGCCTTTTATGTCAGAGGAGAGAAGGGTCATTAGCAGGATGTCAGGGCAGTGACAGGGATGTGACAGGGAGCTCCTGCATCCCCTCCCAAGCACAAGTGTGGGCTCTTGATGGATCCATGTGTGGTCAGGAGCTGTTGGGTTTTTCTCTGTTGAGTGTTCAGGTGTGCACAGGGGCTGGGGATAAGGAAGGTGCAGTGCTGGGGGGGCAGAGGCAATGAGCAAACCCCTCTGGTGAGATTGAGGTGACACGGTGGTGGCTCGAGAGTGTCACCAGTGAGGTGCTGAATCAAGGATGGCCTTATCCCTGCCCTCAGCCCTGCAGGACCTGTGGTGTGATGGGGTCTTCTCCATGAGCAGTTTGGTTGGCTCTCTTTTGATCCATGTTGGGAAGCTCCTGGAAAATATATAGATTTCAGGGGTGAGAAAAACTGTTCCTGAAGGATTGAGAGGTTTTTTTGTTGGGGTGGCACTTGGGTTTGTAGAAGTGCAAGTGCCTGGTCTTGTAGCCTGAGTGGCTGCTCACCACCCTAGTTCTTGTTGAAGCGTCGTGTCCTGCAAGGTGTGGGTGGCTCCTCAGGACAGCCTCAGCTGGGCTTGTTCCTTCCTTTCTCTCCACTGGGAGCCGGAACTGGATTGCTTTTGCCCAGCTGGGTTCAGGGTAATGAAATACAAAATGCCACCAGCATTCCCTGGCTGCTTTGCCCACAGGGGAACAAGCGCTGCGCTCCCCACTGACCCTCTGCAGCCAAGGTGGAGGAGGAGGAGGAGAACCTTGTCTCTGTTCCCACTGTGGTGCCAGAAGTACCTGAGCTCGTGCTCTTGACTGTTCTGGGGCAGACACACCTGCAGACAGTGGGTCAGGGGCTGTCAGACCTGGTCTCTTCCCAAATAGGAGGGAATTGAATTTGGGTCTTCCTCAAAGCAGGTGACTGCTGAAGCTGTGGGCCCAGCGACTAAGAAGACCTGTCTTGCTTCCCATTGCTTATATTGGAAATGGAAAAACAAACACAAAAAAGATGTGGTGGAAGGAAAAATATTTTGGCTCATTTTGTACTAGTATTTTTTATTTTTTTTTTGGTTTTGATTCAGCTGCCAAACTGCCAAACCCGTTCTCTGCAGCGATCCGTGTGCGACGTGCTGGGCAGCTGTGGAGCTGTCAGTGCTCCTGGCCCACTCAGGAGCTGCAGCTGAGGCTGGGAGCTGCTGCCTTCACAGGGTCTGCAGGTCTGGGGGTGCCCCTTGGGTTCTCCAAACCCCCAATTCTGTGCAGTGCCCTAGGTCAGGGAAGGGTGGTGGTGTGTGCTGGGATGCTGTAATCCTGGCTCCCAGGGTGCCTGTGCTGTAAACCAGGATTGGGTGGGATGTAAAACCAACAGAAGCTGCAGAAGGTGACTGACTGCTGCAGCTCCAATGTCAATAGATACTTGTCAAGCCTGGTGGTTTTCCCCTGCTGCTGGAGCTCACAGTCTATGCTGAGAGTGTCCCTATTAAATACAGCTGTGCTGCTGCCTCACAGCTGGAAGAAGGTTTGCTGTAAATGCCAGCAAAGTGTGTACTGGTGCCTGCATCCTGCCTTGTCTGGCACAGACCAGCCTCCCTGAGCCATGAAACTCCCTTGGGCTTGGCTGCAGCTCCCTGGGAGCTTCTTCCAGCCTGTTTCCTGGGAAAGCCACAGGAGGTTTAGGGCATCCTGTGTGATTTACTGTTCTTGCCTTCCTATTCTAGAAATCCCAAGGCACTCTGTAGCCCCTTGCTTTTTATTAAGGAAGACAAACATTTCTGTTCATATAAAAAGGAAGTAACAGGTAGAGGCTAAAATTAAATAGAAGCAGTTCTGGGGCTAAGAGTCAAAAGTCCCAATTTCCTTGATCACTTAGACTAACACCTTTGGGCATCGTGGAGAAAGCTGACCCTGAGCTGTGTGTTGTGTCCCTGCAGAGATGTCGGGGACCGTGTCGGACATTTCGCTGGTGCACTGGAAGCAGCAGTGGCTGGAGAATGGCACCCTGTACTTCCACGTGTCCATGAGCAGCGCTGAGCAGCTCTCCAGGGCCACCCCCCCCAGCCTCCAGGAGCCCTCGGAGATCGTGGAGGAGCAGATGCACATTCTTCATATCTCAGTCATGGTGAGTCCCGGCTGCTGATGGCATCGGAGGGGCTGGAGGAACCCCCTGGGAGGAGGGGGATGAGGAGCAGGGTGGTGAGCCTGGTTTGCAGATGTTTGTGTCCTTTCTTGGTTGGGTCTCCAGAAAGGGAGAGATGTGTTTGAATGGGCCAGGAGAAAAAATAAAATAGAGTGCTTTGTCTTCTGAGAAAATGAAACAAAATAAAGCAAAAGAGTGTGGGGAAGAAGCTGTTGGGAGGGTAACAAGGATCCTTGTAGGTCCTCCTGTCTGTGCTGGAAAGTGGTGAGGTGCCAGTGGAGTATTTCTGCTTGGTCTTTGTGTTTGGGCATTGTGCAAAGGCAAGATTTTGGGCTTGGCCATTTCATTCTGAAGCTGAAGTTTATCTTTGAAGTGAGTAAGGGCTGCAGCATTTCTTGCAAAGGACAAGTCTGACCTAAAAGTAAAAAGATGATCCAGTGCTTTGAATGTCTCCATCTGGGGTGCTTGTGACCTTTTATTAATGCACTGTTTATGTGCTGTGGTGCCTTTTAAAGTTTCAGTATCATATGACGTGGTTGCCTACGTGTTTGGATCTGGTCCATGGTTCCTCCGTGTTTTAGAGCTCCATCTGTAAAATGGGATTCAGTGTATTGTCCCTTCAGTCCTGTTGGGATAAGATACAGAAAAAATGAGTTAGGCTGGTATATCCAGTGTGTATGCATGCCATTGATTTGCCAAAGCAAATCGTCTATGGGACTGGGGATCCCAGCACAGCAACCCTCTGCAAAAGGTGAATCTATTCATCTCTTAGAACCTGGGTCATCTCCACAGCTTCTGTCCTTAGTTTTGGAAGGAGGAACAGAGACAATGGATGCACAAATCCTTTTTTTTTTTTTTTTTTAATTTTTATTTGAACAAGCAGCTATTTGGCTTTTACAACTTAAATCTGGTTTTTTGAGTGTCCTGTTAGTGGGGCTTTAGATCTGGCACTGAATGCATGTGAGAAGGGAGAGAGGCTTTGCATTAAGGCTGTTGGGCAAGATAAGATGCAGGATGGCAGAAGGGAAAGGAGCTGGGGTCTGCATCTTACTGAGTAGGATAGAGAATGGTTTTATGTCTGCTGAAATTGTCAATGGGATGGGGTGTTGGAGAGGGGGAAAGGGTTGGAATTGCATATTTGGAAAATGAGCCTGAAAATATAAGTGAGAGACAGAACAAAGAAAGAAAACAGCGCAGCATGTGCAGGTGTAAAAAGCTCCATCCCTGGCAGGAGGTTTGAGCATGGGATTGTTTGGCTGTTGTGGGCAAACCTGAGCCCCAGAGAATTGCCCTGTGTCTGTGGGGTGATGCTTTCTCCACAGCCTGTGATTTCAAGGTGATTCCTGCTTGAAATGCAGATTTTCTGTAGTAGGGAGAGATTCAGTCCTGCTCCTCAGCCCTTGCTGAAGATGGTCTCTAAAATACAGGAGATGATTGTAAGGACTGGATGTTTGGGAAGTTCCTTGGAGAAGCTGCTGGGCAGAGCCTTCCTTTGCTGCAGCTCGGGATGGGGGAGCAGCGGTGCCGGGGGATGGAGCTGCCAGCATTGCTGGGCATGTCACAGAAATGTCACAGAAATAGGTTTGGCCTCTAATCCCAGGTTTTCAGGGAAGATGTGCTTTGCCAATGGCGTGGGAGCAACCACGGCTTTGTTGTGAGTGTTAATTCCTGCCCTGTACCCCTCTTCCCTTCTGCAAAAGCAACAGGAGGACAGGAGAGAAGGAGTTGTTCGTGCCACACACAATCAGCTCTAATTCCACTGTCTTTATAAATTCTGACATTCCCTGCAGCAGGAGCTGAAGTCCTGGGCATGGATCTGGGTCTGGGATGGGGTCTGGGCTGCACATGTGTCCCTGGGGAGTCAGGGGCCCTGCAGATTCCTTTCCTGGGTCAGGACTGCAGCACAGGCTTGAAACTTTGCCCAGATTTTTCAGAAGGTTCATTAACTTTTTGAGTGAACCCGAGCCAAGTTTTGAGTTACCAGCAAAGATGATTCTGTTTTGTTGGGGTTTTTTTGTTTTTTTTTCCTTCCTTGAGGCCTCATGGAGCTCTGTAGGGGAAATAAAATGGGCACAGCTATTTGTTTCTTCTTATTATTCCTGGGTGAATATTTCACCCAGGTCCCCGGGCTGCTTTCCCACTTCTTTATTTCCCTTCTCGACCCCAGCTGGAGCACATCCCAGAGGGCCCCCATCACTTGAGCTCTCCTACCCCAGCAGTGGGGTTCCCTGGCTGTGCTGTGCTTGGCACAGGGGGGCCCTGGGTACCCCCTCCTGTCCCCACACCCTCTATGTCCATATCCCTTTTGCCTCAGGATGCAACCCGTGTCCTCCTTCCCAGCTTCCCAAACACTTTTCCTTCCTCTTCCTACCATGAAGCCCAATGTCTCCTGTGTGCTTTCTGTAAACTAAACCACTGTCACTTATATGGACAAAACTCCAGCCCACCCCAGTGCTGCCTTGGCATTCAGGCTCTGCGTGCCCTGTCCATCATCAGGCCAGCATCCTGCCCCAGGGGACAGGAGGGGACATGGGAGTGCTTCCTTCATCTCCTTCAAGTGGCTCTAACACTTGCTTTTACCCCTCTCCTCATGCTCCAGGTGATTTGTAGGAGCTGGGGAAGGTTTGCCTGGGGGATCTGGTTAATCCCTCTCTTAGGGAGCACTTGGCACTGTCATGGGCAGTGAGACATCTCCAAGCCAATCCTGGCTGGATTTCTGTAGGTGTTTATGGCCTGGCTGGGAGCTCCTGCTGTGCCTCTAAAGCCAAGACCCCCTCTGTGCTGCATGGGGGCTCCAGGGAGGTCCAAATCCTGGGTTTATTCCTCCTTCCAGTGATTCTGGCTATCAGTCTGTGGCTTTCTGGTTTATGATTAGTTTGTTTCCAGTGCAGCAGGAAACTGTCCATTGCCCGTGTCCCTGTGGCCACCATCTACCCCTGCAAAGCACTGACTGACTGTGACCCTCTTCACACTTCCCTTCCCGAGCTCAAGGGCATCTTTGACAGCAAGATAATACTTAATTTTTATTTTTTTTTTCCTTTTCTGTTTTTTTTTTTTTATCTCTCCCCAATGAGACGTAACATTAATTATTGCAGTCAAAGGGAATTCAGTCTCCATTACTGTCTGCCACCCATTTCCTCTTGGCTTGAGCGTCTGAAATTTGTCTCCCAAATGAAAAGAAGGGATAAAGGGAAACGAAAAACAAATATGCAAATGCAAGATTTTATTTATTTACTGTTTTTTAAGCACAGTGTCAAGTAGAAAGGAATCAATATTTTTGTCATTATGCCTGTTGTGTTTTTTCACCATAATCTCAGCTGTCATTTGGGTTTAATTGTGTTGTTTCCTGTTGTGTGGAAGTAAATCTTATCTGTTTTGGATTAAAATTCAATGAAGGTCACAGCAGCTCGAAAACTTACCAGGCTGCAGCAATTAATGTTCATTTGGCTTTGATAAATTGGAATGTTCCCCACAATGGGACTAGAGTGGATTTCAGAAGCAATAATTCTTCCATTAACTCAATGATTCCCTGCGTGATGGAGCGTCTTGTCACTGCTCTGTTTGTCATCTGTCACTTCAAGGATCTGGGCATATGCCTGATATGATTTATCATGATTATTGGGGCTGCTTGTGTCAAAACATTTTAGACCACTAATTATTCCAGCCTTGTAAATTGCTGAATTTAACAAAACATAAGAGAGATTTATTTTTTTGTTGTTCCCCACCGCCTGGTGTCCCCGTTTAATTATTGCTTTGTGTGGTGCTCAATCCAGCCCTGGGGCCGTGTCCAGAGGCTTTTGCCAAAGAGGGGGGTTGTTTGTCAGGCTCTGAGGGGTGGAGGGGTGGGTCTGGTGGGACAGACTGGTTTTGTCTCTGCACTGACCCTTTGGGCAGGCATCAGTAGAGCCCTTGCACCCTGTGAGTGCCACGATGCAGGTTTGGGAAGAGGATGCAAAGCCCCATCCCGTCCTGCTGCTGGACTGGTGGGATTTCTTCTCTTGTGAGTGATGCCACTAAAAGCCTTGGCTGTGGGATACCAGAGCCAGGACCATCCCTGCAAGCTGGGAGGTTTAGAGATGTGCTCTGCACTGCCTCTGCTCCAGCTCCAGCAGAAATAAGCTGGGTTTTTGGAGAGCGGTTATGAGGAAAAACCATGTTGCATCTCATGCCATCACCTTGCAAGGGACCATTAAATTGTCTGGTGCAAAAGGTGACCAGACCTCAGCAGGCTGCTTTTTAAAAAAAATTACTATTTTTTATTTTTAATTCCCACATTCTGCAGGCTGTGCTGGCAGCAGACAAGTTATCTGCTGGCTTCTAGGTCTCCCAGAGGATTTTCTTTAACTCATATTTGTGGAGTTTCCTTTTTTCTTCTTGTTCCTATACATCCTGATGTTTCCCTAATGATCAGCTGCTGGTCCTGTGCTACATCAACCCCTGAGCTGGGTATAAATTGTGATCTTAAACTCTTCCCTCTGCTTTCAATCCTGCTCTGAAGTGGAGCTGGGAAGGAATCCTGTGCCCCAGTGCACCCTGTAGTGTGTCCTTGGGGTTACCGCAGGCTGGGGCAGCTCTCCAGGTCCATAAGGAATCTCCAAGAGCAAGAAAGTCTTTAGGAGCTGTGATCACCTTTAGGAAAAAAATCATCCCTGTAAGGGTGGTGAGGCCCTGGCACAGGGTGCCCAGAGCAGCTGTGGCTGTCCCTGGATCCCTGGCAGTGTCCCAGGCCAGGCTGGACGGGGCTTGGAGCACCCTGGGACAGTGGAAGGTGGCCCTGCCATGGCAGGGGTGGCACTGGATGGGCTTTAAGGTCCCTCCCAACCCAGGCCATTCCATGATTCTATGATTGCTCTTCTTCCCACAGGTGGATATAACATCATACCAGTGTAACTGGGCTTATCCCAGCTTGAGTGGGAGGGGAGAGGAGGCTGAAACCCTTTGCAGAGCTGGGCTGATTCCCATTGTCCCCAGCAAACAGCTCTCAGGGATCACTCCAGATCCTGTGGGCTTTGGGCACCTCTCCACTCTGGCTCCTTCAGCCCCAGCATTCCCTCAGACTGGCCATTCTTTGTGGGGTGCCTCGTTTCCCTACCCAGCAGTATTTTGTCCTCCTTGGTGCAAAACTTCCCCGTGGATTCAGTTCCCTCCCTCCCTTGTGCTTGCATGGTGCTGTGTCCTGTGGGATTGTGCCAGCACCAGTGGATCTGGCTTCTCCAGAGAATCAAAACCTTGCTCGAGCCTTCCTCTGGCTCCTTGCAGCTTGTCTTGCTGATGGCAGCACTGGAGCTCCTGTCAGCCAGCTCAATGGGAGAAAAAAACCCTGGTGTGACATGAGTAATGAGCTAGTGAAGAAGGCACAACATCTGTGTCATCATTTCTGTACCAGGAGGTCAACCAGATTCATCAAACATGCACTTCCAGCTTGTGATGTGTTTAGAAATTAATTAAGATAGGGAGAGAATTGCTGCTGCAGCAGATTTTCTTATCTGAAAGGTATTAAAAAGCTAAATTGATCTCCAATGAGCTGTTATTATTAAAAAACAAAACCTAAAAGAATAGCTCTAAAACCCCTGGGTTCAGCATGTCCCTGTGTGACAATCACGTGTGGGGAGAGGAGAAGGAGCTGCCCACCCTGATGTGGAGGTGGACTAAGCATCCCCAAATCCCTGGGATGGGGATGGGAGCTGCAGGCTCCGTGCTGATGGCAAACCAAACAATCCTCAGACCACCCCAATCCTCCCCATGCTGCTGAAGGTGAGCCTCAGTTCTTTCCTGAGCTTCTTCAGGGTGGCCAGAGGGAGTGATGGGATCTCTGCTGGGGCAGGTGGCCCAGGGCAGAGGGGCTGAGTGCCTGCAGGCTCCGTGGCTCAGGGGACTGGAGCTCAGCCCAGCTGGAAGCTGAAGTCACCAGTCATGCAGGAGCACTGGAACTGGTACACAGAGGAGCTGTTGCTGGTCCATGCTGGAAGAAAGTCCCACTCTTCTCACCCTGACACTGTCATGGCATCTGCTCTTTCCCAGGATGGGACATGCTTTGGCTTCAAGTTCCATTTCCATTTTAATGTGACATTAACCAACTTCTTGCTGTCTGGGAGAAGGAGTCTCTTTCATCCACCTTCCCCCTCCTTTCCACTCTCCTTTGCAGAGCCGGTGTAAAACAGGGACTAAATGTAGTTAATGATGTGCTCTGTTATTTAGGGAATTCATTTTGGGGGGATTTGTCTTCAAATTGTCACTTTTGTGACAATGGCACCTGTTATGTTAATAATTGTTCACCAATCTCTCTCAGTTTTCCACCTTAGCTCCAGTGAATACATTAGACCCTTTATGGCTTTCTCTCCATCAGACTTTTTCCACCCCACTGTGTTAAAATATGTAACTGGAGTATTTGATTTGCATCTCTGATAAAGGAAGGCTGAATAAATGCTCTCAGTTCATCTGAACTGAGAAGCAAACTTCACTTTCTCGTCTCATCCCCAGAGCAATTGAAGTTGGTACTGGGGGGAAAAGCAGCCATGGGAAGCACTGGGAAGGGGTTTGGTTTTTGCAGATGGCATCGAAGGCATGGGAGGGATCTGCAGCCTGAGAAAATCTCCCCAGCCTCGATGTGCCTGGAACTGAGGATGGAAGGGAAACCGTAAAAACTCCCATTGGAAAAGTGGCCGGTGCTGCCAGGGGGTGTGAGAGCTGGAAAGGGGGATGCTGAAGTCGTGAGGAGATGAAGGAAAAAACGCCAGAGGGAAGGTTTTGGGAGTGGGGTGAGGGGCATCAGAGCAGTGTGAGCTTGTGGCACAGGGTGGGACAGCTCTGTGCCTGCCTTCGCCCCCGGGCCGGGTCCCTCTGCGCTGCCAGTGGCACTGAGAGGGTATTTTTATCAGTTTGCTGATCTCAGAGGCTTGTCTTGAACTTGTTCCCTTCCTTCCTCCTCCTCACTCTTCCCGTTCCCACCATCTGTCTGGGAAGAATACTCACATCCACAGCACTGCAGGGTGCAGCTGGTGGCCTGACCTTTTGGTGGTGGGCTTTTTCCCCCCAGTGTGGGACAAGCAGATGGCAATCTAGGCTTCAGTGGGGCGGCTCTGCCTCGGCTCCTGGTTTCCACCCCTCTCCTCCACAGGCTGGTTCTCACCAAGCTTCTGGGCTCCTGGAGAGAGCAATTCCACGTGGGAGACCCGTGCTAATCCTGTGTGTAATCTCCCCTGGGAGAACTGGATTGGTACATTTGAAACATTGATGTAAACACAGAAATACTTTGCAGCTCCCAGCCTGGATCTAATTGCTTTAAACTGCCAGGCTCCAAAGTACCTATGGCATTAAAATTGTCAGGAAACGTTATTCCAGGAAAACTCCTGTGGATGCTGCCTTCTCCAGTGATGGCTGGGTGTGGGTGGCCCCTGGCTCCGAGGTAGTACCTCACGATGGAGAGTGTTTTCCTGGGATGCAGACCTGGGAATGCTGGCAGGGTGGAGGGTGTTGGCTCCTCTCTGGTGAGGCTGTGCTGTGCTGGGGGATGCCTGACACTCTTTAGTCCCAGCAGAAATATTACAATCTCCATCTTTCTGTTGGTACAATACGGGCTCTGACCCAGGGCGAGGAGCCTCACCAGGCTCTCACGCCCCCAGGAGGATGCCTGAGGACTTGAAAGCTGGGCTGGTCTTCAGACAAGCAGCAAAATGCCTTTTTTTTTTTTTTTCAAAACTTGTGTTAGGCAGTTCTTGCTCCTCTTAGTTTTCACTCGTGTTTGAATGTGAGTTGGAAATGTTTGCATCTGTTCAAGTGTTGTCGGTGTCAGGCACTGGCTCATGTGAAGGTGAACTGTGCTCAACCTCATGCAGAACAGCTTCCAGGTGGTTGTGAAAGATGTTACATTACAGCACCACAAAAGGCTGAATTCTCATTTGACTGGTGAATCCCGAAGATGGGAGTAAAGTGTTAACGACAGGATGAAATGCAATATCATATTTGTCCCCAGAAATATATTTGCTCTCAGTTTGGGCTTTCCTTTTTTTCCCATTTAAAAATAAATTGGACTTGGTTTCACAAGACACTGTGATGCCGTGAAAAGGCAGAGTGCTTTTGGTTCAGGGAAGTGTCAGAATGAAATGTTTCTACTCTTCAACACTTTCTATATCCGCCCCAAAACCACTTACACTTTAGTTTCAGCCGATGTGAAACTGTCTGAGCAGATAAACCATTCCTGGAAAAAACCTTTCCAGGCTCCGTGTGGAGTAACTGTGTCTGCAGCAGGGAGATGTGCTGTGGGTCTGATCACCACCCTCTGAGTGCCTGCAGCCTCTGCAGTGCCTGGCCCCGGGGCAGGGGATGCTCAGACTCCTACCAGCAGGAACTAGGGGGAAGAAGCTCATGCATCCATGATTTTCTCTGGCCATCGTTAGGCTGCTCATACTGCAGAGCACTTTTTGTGTGTGTCTGGGTTTTGCTGCTTTGGAAGTTGGGCAGAATTCCCACTGGCTTAATTGGGAGCAACATCAGGCCAAGTATGGTTATTTTTACCTGTCGCTGCTCCCACTCCACCTCCCTCCTCCATCCCCACGGGTGAGGGGGAACGAGCTCTGTTTCACCTTTCAAAAGGTCTCTGCCAGCTCCAAGCAGGAGACCCGTCATGAAGTCTCACGATGTGCAGCGAAGGAAAAGGGGAGAGAGAAAAAAAACGTAATTGTGCTTATTGCTAAAGTCCAGTTATATAAAACAGTGGGAAAATAACTGTTTATGAAGGGAGCTGGTTGACTGGCTCGCCTTTGCCTCAGGTGGGTGCTCCTAGGGCTGGATTTATGGCAGTGGCTGGAGAGGGAGTGAGTGGGAGCATCAGCCCCAGCCCTGCTGGGATGCACTTGGATTTCAGGGCTTGGATACTTTTTCCATTGTGTTTCCCTTTATCCAACAGGAAAACTGGTGGCTGTCCTTCCTGGCTGCCTCCTTTTTAGCTCCTCAGGGGAGAGGAGACCACTCAGTTTTTATTCAGATGGAAGGTGAGGAACCTGCCTGCAGGTGCATGGCAGCAAAAGCACTGATGCTTTAGCAGTGTCAGGCGTCTCCATTTCCCTTCCCAGAGCTGGAGCTGGGTAGCAGCTCCTCACCAGCCATTCCTTGGGCAAGCCTGAGCTTTCCTGCTGCCCTGGCTGTGGTTGTCCTCACTGCACCAATCTCAGCTCAGGGTGACACCTCAGCCTGTTGGGAGCAGCGATTGTTGGGGGAATAGATGACGGCCCCAGTGGTGAATCTTACTGCTTATTTGGCAACTTTGGAGCATCATTCTGCAGAGCTGGGGTGGGTTGGGCGATGCAGAAGTAAAGGGACAGGCAGCCCCATGTGCTGGGAGTGGGAAGTTGCAGTGGGGGAATGTCTGGCTGGAGGGTGCTGGGTAGTGCCCCAAAGGGAATATCTCACCATGACTGAGCTGCAGGTTCCACTTGGCATTCCCAAGAGATCCATCATTATTCAGGGCAGCAGTGAGCCTGCCAGCCTTCCTCTGCCTCAGAAATGAATGATTTCAACTCTCCCAGCTCAGGTGTTGGGATGCAGCTAGGCCAGGCAGGTGAAGGCTGGGCTGGGTACCAAGGATCTGATCCCACCCTGCAGCCTTGGGGTGTCTGGAACCTCGGGATGGCTCAGGGCAGCTGCTTCTCCCACTGCTCTTCCTCCTGATGGGGATTTGGGGTGTGTAGCTCTTGCACACTGTCCCCTGCACCCTCCCAGGTGGGTTCAGACACATCTTTGTCCCCTTGGACATTGGTCCTTCATCCTCTCACAGAGCTGGGATGTGCTGAGAGATGAATATTGGGGTGCTGGTTTGGGAGGGTGGGGTGAGGATGGAGTGGTGGCTGCCAGCCATCCGTGGTGCAGGGGTAGGCAAGGAAGGGGTGTGTTTACAAACTGCAAACAAAAGCAGTGATTGCTGCGAGTCATGGAAACAAACAGGAATGAGACAGCAGCTCCAGGTGCAGCCTCAGTCAGTGCTGGGGATTCCTCATGCCTGCAGTACCGGAGGACAAGCTGTGAGAGGTCTCAGGGCTGTGGTGAGGATTTGGCTATCAAGAAAGGCTTGTGCCTTAGGCTGAGGCTGTGGAAAGGGTGTGGATGGGTGTGGATGTG